>JBBPDE010226754.1:2461-13020 GCA_037974605.1 Nannopetersius ansorgii | reverse complement strand
CTGTTCCTGTTCTCGTTCCTGTTCGGCCCACGTGCCCGTTTGATTTATTCCTTGTTTTTGTTAAATAAACGCACCGCAGCATGGAGCCCTGGTTTCCAGCCTGCTTCTTCCAAGGCAGCTCTCGGTTGTGGGGGACTAGCCCTCACAACCGTGACAATACTGTCTATGTTTGAAATGATCAACACCTTTTTGACCTCTCAACCATCTTGTAGTGTTGGTTAGATTCTCAGTGATACATTGTTTGGTCATTCCATTGTTCCTTTTCAGGAATTTAATCATGAAGCAAGCACTGTGTAGTGACAAGTTGACTCTACGAAATGGCATGTGTGTCCTTCTTATAGTGGTTGTTACATCAGCATTGTTGTTCTAACAGTATCTTATACTGAGCTGTAACTCACGTCTCACATGAGAGCCATGGTGTAATGCATAATTTGCTGCTGGTGAGATTGGACTGTATACTGCCTCTTAAAGATAGACACCTGTTTAGTAAAGCAAGCATTCAGCCATTCTGCAGATAATGATGGTGAAGGAAACACGGACGATTAGAGGCAGTTGAAACTCTTGTGAACTGTAAGATGAACTGTAGGAGCTCTCATTCCTTCTTCTCTCCACAGCTGTTCAAAGGAAAGTTCTTTGTGTGCCAGGGAGAGGATACGAGGAACATAACAAACAAATCTGACTGTATGCTCGCTAAATACAAGTGGGTTAGGCACAAGTACAACTTTGACAACCTAGGGCAGGTAAGCACTTATCCTGCACTGCATTTAATTGGCCTCTGCTCTGTTGAAAGATTCTTATTTCTTTAAAGCTACTCCTGACGGGGATCAGATTTCAAAAGCATCTGTTGTTTGGGAAGTCTTCTTAACATTGCCAAATGAGACCTTGTGCCCTCTTCTCTTTTTCTTTGTGTATGTTACCTGCTCCGCCCTAACTCTGTGTTTCTGCAGGCCCTGATGTCTCTTTTTGTACTGGCTTCCAAAGATGGCTGGGTGGACATCATGTATGATGGACTGGATGCTGTAGGGGTCGATCAGCAGGTACCCATCGGTCTCTAGTAATTCAGTTTAAGCCACAGACAATATGCCACATTAGTTAAGCACAACGGATTCCCTCCCACAGGCTTGGTCCCCTTTTTCACATAATGCTACCAGAGTGGCCTTGACCTGTGGATGACTGTGGCGATAACACTTGGGGCTGGAAGTAGCTCAGTGAATAGGATACCTGCCGCTGTACCCAGAGGTCATGGGTTTGAATCCTACCTCCAGCAAATCCACCACTGGTCCCTGAGCAAGACCCTTAACCCCAAGTTGCTCCAGGGAGACTGCCCCTGTAGTTAGAGAATGGTGTCTACTAAATGCTATAAATGTAATGTAGCACTTAGATGGCTGAACCATTTGGTAATGCACAAGCCATATAGGTCAGAATCAGGATGATAAAGCATTATGTTTTAGGCTTTCACTTATACTATATGGACAAAACTATTGGAATATCTGACCGTCACACCAACCAGGATTTTGCAGTGCTTTCAAATACATAGACATTAACATGGAGTCGGTTCCCCCTGGCTATAACAGCTTCCACATCTTGTTGGGAATTTGTGCCCATTCATTCTGTAGAGCATTTATGAGGCCAGACACTGAAGGTCTAACTCCAATCTCCATTCCAAAGTGTTGGATGGGGTTGAGGTCAGGACTCTGTTACCCCTTTTCCACAGCACTGGTTCCCAAGAACCGAACCGGCACCTAAACTCGTAGCGAGAACCCGTGACGTCACGAGCGGTGGGCGGAGTCTTGCACGTAATCGTTGTCTATGACAATCTCTTTCAGTGGTTATAACCTGCTGAATAAGCTGCATTTGGACACTGAAATAAATAACCAGGAAGCAGGAACTGAGTTCGGCCATGTTTGTTTCTGTTTAGTGGGCGTGGCCTGTCACGTATTCTCTTGCGGCTCCCGCTGAGCTCCTGTCTAGTGTAAATGCGGGCATGGCACCAGCAGCAGTGTAGTGGAAAAGGGGTATGTGTGGGTCAGTCAAGTTCTTCCACACCGAACTCATCCAGCCATGTCTTTATGAACCTTGCTTTGTGAAGTGGGACACCGTCATGCTGGAATAGAAAAGGGTCTTTCCCAAACTGTGTCCCTAGAAGTGTGATGTTGTCCAAAATGTCTTGGTGTGCTGAGGCATGAAGATAGCCAGATGTGTCCCAGCACTACTGTATATCTGTGAGTTCATTAAGCCTGCACACTGTGGGCTTCAGGTATAGAGAAACTGAACATAAGAAACTCAGAAAAAATGGAATCAAAGAATCATGATCCAACTATTAGAACACTCTTAGAATTATTTCACTCATGTCTTGTCTGTGCTTTGTATTCTATTCATTTCGAGCATAATCACTTCAAATGAATACAGTCAAAGTCCACGACTGCCTGCCCAAATTTCTCATTCCTGCCAGTCTCTTTCAGATGTATTTGAAACAAAGACAGAGATCGGGAAGACTCTATATGCCATAAAGTGCTTTGTCAGCTTGTCTTCATAGGACTAGTTTCTTATTTATCTGCTCCTCAGTAAGCTTCTTAATCTCCACTCAACAGAGCTCTGTCTTTGAAGTGCTTTTTTATTGCACTTTTTTTTTTCATTTTACATTTTTGAATTGGTGAAACGGCTGGAAGTTGAATTCCCTTGCCTCTTGCCTCACAAAGGGGTGGTGGAAGTAAGTTCTGCTCTATTTGAACAGAGGAGTGCAGCATTTAACCTGCCTCTTTCAGCCCCAGCCGAGGCATTCAGATGTCTGAATTGGGGAGTCTTTTATTTTGTATTATTTATTTATTTGTGCAGCCCACAGCGGCAGCGCACTCGGAAAGTGTTTGAGTGACGGGGGCTTTTGTGAGTCCTTGTGACTGCAGGGAGAAACGTTAGTGTTTCCACTCAAACTGCTTCATTTGGGCATTTGCTCGGAACGTGTTAATGATTATCAAAGTGTTCGGCTGTTCTTGCTTATTGGTTAGAAAGTAATGCAACAAGAAACAAGAAACAAAAACATTTAAAAATTATTTTTAAATTGAACACGAAATGAAGAAAATTCATAGAATAACTTAATTATTTTCACCCAACAGATGCTTTTATTCAAAGCACAATTTGTAGAAACATTCAAGTGCAGTGCGAGAACCAGAGCAGAGTTCTCTGTTAAAATCTTTATATAGTGAGTAATTAGAGAAGGTGTATCAGGTGATAGACAGACAGACAGACAGACAGACAGACAGATAGTGTATCAGGTGATAGATAGATAGATAGATGGATGGATGGATGGATGGATGGATGGATGGATGGATGGATGGATGGATGGATGGGTGGGTGGGTGGGTGGGTGGGTGGATGGGTAGACAGACAGACAGACAGACATATATAGATAGATAGATCCATCTGTTTGATTCAAGATGAATCAAGATATTCAAGAAAAATCAGTTTTGCTCATAATTCTATAACCCAGTATTCCCTGGTACACTAGTGTGGATTTATCAGTGGGTTTTATAAGCAGCACATTAAAATCAGCACATAAAGGGATATTCATGCTGTGCAGCATTTGCTGTTAAACTGAGTGTCAAAGACAGACTGCACACAAGTAAGTGACAACGTTGTGTTCTGTGGGTTTCTCTCTTTGGCTGTTCAGGGGTCAGAGATATTCACTGTTTTTGCCAAGGATGGAGATCAAGGGAGCCCCAATCCCATCCAGTACTCTATAGTTAACGGTAAGCACACTTTTCCCCTCTGAAGACAGAGGCAGGCTTCCATGACTGTGGTTTCTTTATTTTCAAAACAAAAACCAAACCTGGCTCGAGGGCCGATGCAGGCATACACAGAAAGGCAGGAGTGGTACAAAGGGTAACAGCAACGCAAATGTGAAGCGAATACAAGACAGACTCAGACAGAAACCAATCACCAAACACAATCACTTTAACTAAACACAAGACACCTGAAACCAGGACACAAGACACAAACATCCACAAAAGTCAAAATAAAAGTCCCCATAACAAAACCAAAAACAGTGACCCCTACTGGCCACTAGCCGAGACATGACAGTATAATTGAGTTCATGTAATACAATATAATATTACGCATTTGGGTTAAACATTTCTGGTTCAAGCAACACGGAATTTTATTTAATTTATTATGTTTTGCATTGATTAACCTACAAGTGAAGTAATTGCACTCTGCTGGTGGTGCTGGAAACAAAAGTTACATTTTGATTTATAGGAGATTTATAGGTGTTATTATTTTTAATCCTTTTCAAAAAATGATAAAATGATTTTGCAATCATTCTCCCACTGACTTACTTCCGTACATTTGAGATCCAGGTGACTTTTATCTTTAATTGATTTGATACACTGATTGACTGTCGATAACAATGTGATCATGCATCCCTACACAATTGCATTGTCAATTTCACATCAATGGCCAATTCTTAATATTGCCTTTTTCTGATTGGCTAACTAGGCAGCGAAGACTCTTTCAGCATTAACAGCTCAAGCGGCTGCATCACCTTGACGACGCATCCCGTTCAGCTGAAAAATGAGCATTATGAGCTCAAAGTCAAGGTACTTTCAGTCGTCTTTAATGTGGCACAGTGGATGTTTAGATACATGCAGTAGATAATTGGTAAAACTTTCTCTGTGTTGACACAAGGCCTCAGAAATTGGGCCAGAAAACCAACTGCTGGACTTTGCCATCACCATGGTGACCATCCGAGTGGTGGACCTTAACAACCACCCGCCGACGTTTTATGGCGAGAACGGCCCACAGAACAGATTTGAGCTGACCATGTATGAGCACCCACCTGAGGGGGAGATCCTCCGAGGCCTGAAGATCACAGTCAACGACTCCGACCAGGTAACTGTGCAAAACAGCTGACATCCAATGAATAACAGGGAATTCTGATTTTGCTGCTAATGAATGATGGCTTGAGTCAGTTGATGTTGTGAGATGTACTTTCTGGTTACCAAAACTTTTTTAAATCTATAAAATGTATTACTTTGTGAAAAATCTAATTTTCAGTTTCGTCTGGTGTGGGTTTCTGTTTGGATCTCTGGTTTCCTCCCACAGTCCTCAGGAGGGTCGGAGATGCTAAATGACCCCTAGTTATGACAGTTTTGTGTGTGTGTGTGGGTGTATGTGTGTGTGTGTGTGTGTGTGTGTGTGTGTGTGTTTGTGTGTGTGTGTGTGTGTGTGTGTGTGTGTTTGCCCTATGATTGCTGGTTAAAAGATGATTATTACTATAGAAAGCTACTAATCTACTGGATGAACAGTGTCTGAAACCGCATAAGCAAGTCTATTAGAGATTACTGAAGTACACAGGGTAGGAGGCGAGTGTGTGATGATTTAAGCAGTTAGCATGATGCTAATTAGTGGGGTTTATGCTTCATAAAATGGGGTTAGCTTGGAGATGATCGACCACATTCAAAGCAAAAGGGAATTTGAATTTTTTAATGCATTAAGCTGTTCATCTTAACAGTAACTTATTTTAAGAGGAAGTTAGATGCTTTTGTCCGATGGCTTATCAACTTAACAAAACATTCAAAAGCTATTCACAAGTGAAAGTTACTGTAAAGAATGGGGTTACAATAAGACTTCCATTATAAAGATTATAAAGATTTATAAATTATTATTTTTATTAATTCACTTAGTTATTAATTCGCTTGCAGACCGTTTATAAATCATTAATAAGCAGTTATACACATGTATTAACAGTTATACACATGTTATAATCTCTTTCTCAGGCAGAACGTTAAACTATCAACTTCAGCAGGTCTTTATTAAGACCCTTCCACAATTAAAACACCAGATCTTACCAAATAGTGAGCCTGCATCAATTAACAACCAGATTATAAATAATTTATAGACCCTTTATAAGGGTAGTATTACTGTAAAGTGGTACCAGGAATGACAGTATTCTAATATGATCCAGCTTTCGTTTTTCCCAAATCAGGATTGCACAAAATTATGAGCAGTTAGGAGCTTTTCACATTATATAAAAGTCTGTGGACAAGATAAAAAAAACTGCTGTTGGGTCAGTTTGTGTCAGAAACGGATTGGCCTCTACTGTCTGGGTGAAACAGTTGGTGGGAAAAGATGATCATTGCAGAGCAGCATCAGGCAAGACGGGCACTATTTCACGCAGTTACAGAGCAGATTTGCTCGCCTTCCATAGCATTAATGTCTCCCTATTTATCTTTCACATGATGCTGCCAAATGAGATATATATAAACCGCGGCTCCTGCAGAAGATCACATTCACTCTGCTGTCAGCTGTTATCCTGAAATTAGCTTTTCATTTACTTCCATCCTGATTATGTATCCTCAGTAATAGGGTGCTACATTAATGGTACATTTATCTCTGCATCAAACTTGATTCATAGAAGCTCGTACCCAGCTTAGGCTTTTTGCTTACATTAAGCCATTAAGCACATTAAACCAGCTTTTATCACTTTATTAATATGCTTCTGCATCCCGATTTTCTATACGCTGTAATGCGTTTCTCCATGTCAGTGCCAAATAGTTATTATTACCATCACTCTGTTCAGGTATTATCGCTTGTTGCATAATGACAGGGGTTACTGCTGTTACTTTATTATGTATTCAATCAATTGAACTGAGTTCGAGGTATTTGATGAGAACTACAGAGTAAGACTGAGCTTCCATGAGGACCCTTTAAAAACACAAAGCTCAGGTTTAAAATTTTCTCAGAATTTTGCACGGTACTGTGTGTCTCTATAGTTGGATATTAGCTGGAAGTGGGCATGTTAACCACTGGGTGCGGTTTTTGTTGGGGTATACATAACAGTTTTGTTGAGGGAGAGAGTCGAGGTGTATTTTTTTTTTATCATGTTTATTATTCTCTCTATTATACATTAATGACTTCATTTTTGGAACCTTTTGGCCTAGCCAGACACACACACACACACACGCACACACACACACACACACACACACACACACACACACACACACACACACCCCTATTGGCGATTAACTATCTCCAGTCCACCTGATGTGCATGTCTTTGGACTGTGGGAGGAACCCAGGTTACCTGGCTGGGGATTGAACTTCAGTTACTTTATTATAATATTAACAGCTAATTTTAGTTATTTATAAATGATAAACTTTTAATATACAAATGTATCATTCAGATTTTAATTTGTGTAATGAATTACATTTACATTCATGTTTAATCACACTGAGTGTACTTATACGTAATAATCCTGTCAGGGCTGAGGGGGCGAGCCCTCAGCCCTGAGCTCCCTCGGAGCACGGCGCACTCAGGAAACCGGGGTCCATGCAGATGCGTTTTTATTACAGAAACTCAGGAGCAAACAAAACAGGCACACAGGCCAAACAGGAACAAGAATACAGAACTAGAAACAGGAGCAAAACGTGTGCTAACTGAGGCTTTGTGACTTAAATACACAACCAAATCAGTGGGCAAAACACAAACAGGTGAATAACAGAAAACACGTGATAACAGAACCAAACAGACAAGAACGTCAAAATAAAAGACCCAGAACTGAACCAAAAAGAAGTGGCCCCTACTGGCCACCGACCGACCCGTAACAAATACGTTTACTATTTCATGGATTTTACAGAAATGCGCATCAAAAGAACCAACCATGAATCTAAATACATATTTTAGAATCATGCATTTAAATTATTCTTTAATATATGGTAAGAAAATATGCTTTTAAATAAATGCATTTCTTTAGCATACTGAAACAAACATATACCTAATTGTCATTTCAAGTTAAGCATGCTGTTTAAAAAGCATATTAATGAATATATTTTATATGTACTTTAGTGTGATGTAAATGCACTTAAATAAATGTATTTAATAACATACTGAAGTTAAAATTCTATCATACTGAAATTTGTCATGTGACTTTAGTACATTATTTACAAAGCACATTTAAAGCTTTTTAAGCACATTTATTGTCTTTTAAGTGATACTGTTGTGTGCTGTGGGGAAATACATTTAAATCAATGTATTTGTAATTATTTCTACAAAACAAAAGTCCTCTTGCAGCAAAAACTTGATCTAATCAACGATTCTCTTCTACTTACAAGCACAACTGTGGTTTGGATTGAAAGCTTAACATCTACACTTTCCACACGATTTCTGTTCTCGGATTAGTGAGTTTAAAAGTGTCAAATAATTCAAATAAAATCAAAACATCCATTTCTCCTTTCCTTTAGGGGGCAAATGCAAAGTTTAGACTGCGACTGGTGGGACCTGGTCGCGTTCTTCGTGTGGTTCCTCAAACGGTGCTTAATGAAGCACAAGTCACCATCATTGTGGAGAACTCAACTGCCATCGACTACGAAAAATACACATTTTTATCTTTCAAGGTAATAATGCTGAAATATCACAGCATGGGAACTATTTGATAGTTGAATATGATGCACACTGGTGTCTTGAGTTTTTATTTTCTATTTAGATATTCTCAGTAGTGACTAGATCTGGTTTAACAGATCAGTGCTGGAAGCACCACAAATGATAAATCGTCATCATACAGCAAAACAGCTCCTTATAAGAAAGTTGTGCTGTTGCTTGAGGTGTCAGATGAACTTTGTTTGGTGTTCCTGTGTCATGTTAGTTATTTTAAAAACATGTAATAATAAAAAAAAATGCTACTAAGTTTTAAAAAGAGGTGTCACACACAAATGAATATAAAAAACAAAAATCAACAAATTTTGTTTATATTAGGTTTTAGGGGGGAAAAAAACAGAAAAAAAACACGAGATCTTTGTACCTGGGAGAATTTTCAGATAATCTCCACCCACAAGTGGAGGTAGCCTGTAGGTGGATTTTTTTTTTACCATTTTTGCACCATTTATATTTACTGAAATCAGAGTTTACAGAGTTTATCAGAGTTTACTGATATAAGGGTTGAAGCTGTGTGATGAAAGAAAAAAGAAGAAATATTAAGTCAAATAATAATCTCTGACATTTTTCATATTTTCCAGTTGTTAGCTGTTGAAATTGACACACCAGAGCGGTTCAGTGCTACAGCCGACATCATAATCCATCTTCTGGACACAAATGATAACACCCCCAGGTTTTCGACTGACTTTTACATCGCCAGGATCCCTGAAAACTCACCTGGAGGCTCCAACGTCATATCTGTCACTGTGAGTACCACAGGGCTCAATTCTTGGTCCATTTTTTTCCCCCAAATGCAGTTGGGTTCCAACTCGATAGGTACAGAGACCTAACTATCTGTCTCTGTATTTGAATTTGTATGAGATGCCCATACTTCAGCCATTTTTGGCCTTCTGAAAGATTTATCTGACCATGTTTTTCCAGAGATAATGTCTACATGTTGCAGGCCTGTGTTTCGAAGGTTGTTTTCTGTTTTTCAGGCTACAGATCCAGACTCAGGGCTTTGGGGGGATGTGAAATATTCCATCTACGGCTCTGGAGCTGATCTGTGAGTGCAGCAAAACAGCCTCTTTGCAAATATGGATAATTGTAGTTTCATCACATTAAACGATTGAACGATCCTGTGGCCGTTTCCCAGCCAGCAATCCAGACTAAATTGCATGGAACCAATAAGAGCTTACACAACATTATTATCTCCAAAGCTGTGATTCATGTATTTAGGAAAAAAAGAACAGACAGTCCAGTCCAGGGGCGTCTGATCTTTATGTAACAGCCCACATGGTGATCAATGAATGTGAGATTAGTGCTGCAAAACCCTTTATAAGGGATAACTTGGCTGGAAGTGCAATGTGGCCAACAGACCAAGTTACTGGCTGATCTCTGCTCCTATAAATGAAGAATGGCTTTTTGTAGCGATAGTGTAGAAGAACTATTTTAGTTCCTCTATAGAAGTCCTCAGTGTTCCAAAATGAGAAGAACCTTTCTTTTTTACAGTAGCCTTAATGCAATTTCCACCTGTTTTGGAGGTCCCTTAGACAAACTGTTCATTAGTAATATAATATAATGACATGTATACAAATATAATTTAGTAATATGATTAATTGGTAAAGCAGTAGCTATTTTTGCTTGTATTTCATTGTGTTTAAATGGTGTTTTTATTGTGACTGTCTCAGCATGACAGTCCTTATGGAGAGGGGTGAACTATTTTCACAGCAGGGGGTTTTACTCCTCCCCTCTCAGTCCTCATTTCTCTCTAGCAGCTCAACACAGAGTAAAAATGCCACTTTGTTGTGTTTTTAATATTTTCAATTTAACAATTTTTTAAATATCTTAGATCCATTTTAAGTATAATTTGAATTGAAATGATATGATTATTTCATTTCAAATATTTTATGAGTCAGTTTCCACTCAGCCAGCCACATGGCCAAAATAACAACAACTCTGGAGGCTGTGCTGGTTGTTGCATGTGTATCCCCTATTAGTTGCATTTTCTCTTTGCTCTTAAGAGTTCAAGGTTTAATGGCTGATTTTTTTTGTTGTTGTCCACATTCTATTACTTGTAATGTAATCATCATTACCCATTTTTCGAGGCCTCCTAGAGGCCATTGGAACTGAATCTTCAGATATTTTTGTTCA
>JBBPDE010226738.1:2500-13021 GCA_037974605.1 Nannopetersius ansorgii | reverse complement strand
GCTCCGCTAGCTAACATGGCTAACGCTAGCACTGCAGGGAGTCGTCCTGCCGCGGCTTAAACTGTTCCACTCTCAGTCCTACACTTACATTTACCAGAAAACTTTTCTGATTATTTCAATAAGTTATAGAATGTTAATCTCATCCGCTCAATAAAAATTTTTATTCTTACTGCCTTAGCACTAAGTCACACTAATCCACACACACAGCAGTGTTACAGTTTACTTTGTTACAGTAATGTTGTGATGTTGCACTTCTGTTTACTGTCTATTTTATTATTCCCTATTCTCTTATTTTATTCTTCTGTTGCACTAAGCATGCTACAGAGTTTCTTTCGGGATAAATAATGTTCTTTTTGATCTTCTCTTAAACAGTGAGTTAGCAGCATTAGCTTCACAATAACCATACCTTCAGTGCAAAACTAAAGAAGCAAGCATCCAACACGTCACCAAACACATTTTAGCAGTGCAGTAAAGAGGAGAACACTGTAAACTAGTTTTTTCTATTAGAAATTATTGTGTCTGTCCAGACATACTTACCCTCACACCTCTGAGTTCACACTCCCCAAGAACAAGCAGCAGCTGTTAAAGGCCTTCTGTGCTATTAGCTTTAAAGTGGAATTCAAAGTCGTCATCTTCAAGTGTCTCTTTGTGTCTCTGAGGGCCGACAGGACACTGAGACCTCAACAGTGTCCCTCACAGTCCCTGTGATGTTTCCTGTGAACGGTGGTAAAACACCTCACACCACCCCCCGCCCCACCACCCCTGCAGCAATAACGAGGCTGAATAGGACCAGACGCCGATCTGAGACAGGGAAGTGCCTCCGGCCTTTCTTTACGGCCCTGCTGATTCAGTCGCCTTCACGGCCGGAAGAAATCAGCAAAACAGGTTTACTCACTGGCACATGCTGTACAGACACGCTCTCGCACACAGGCGCACTCAGTCTACCATGTGCAACATTGTGCAATGTTTGTATGGGGTGTCAAAACACTAACACTGCTCCCTATTCAAAGAACCTGGCACCTAGAAATCCCCTCCAGTTCTCACACGGCCTGAGGTTCCTCACACTGTGAGGAAAAGTGTCTGACCAATGTAATGAAATGGGCTGTACTTCAATAGCATCATGGATGCTGTAGAGCTCAGACTGTAAATGTTACATGGTGATAAACATCCCTTCCAACCTCTAAAAGTGGTTTGACTGATCAGATTACAATACACCTCCGAGATGCTGTTCCTCGCTCACACTTGGACTTAGTCCTGGCCACTAATGATAATGTTAATACAAGGCTTATACCTGATGATTTCCACACATGTGATGAGTGTCTGTCTTCTCTGCTGCATGTCTCTCGTCTTGTTGTCTCCTGTTTAGATTCCCCTCGCACCAACGGTACCGGCCTTTTTATGAAGAGACTTAAATTGGCATAAGCCAATCAGAGGCAGAGATTGCATTGCGTACACAAGCGAGGGCAGAGAGAGGAAAAAAACACAACTAGTCGACTTCTCTCAGGGGGCGTTGACTCGTGCCTCTGTAGTCAAATAGTCGACTTTTGTGTTAATTCCCTAACACACACACACACAAACGCACAAACAGTGAACAGAAAAAAGGGAAAGTGGTCTCAATATTTTTCCATGCCTGTATATATAAAAAAAACATCCTCAATGTCGACATGGTGTTGGGTGTGAGGACAGACACTAAGTACAGGAATAAGTAGGTGTAGTGCATCTCGGTGGTACATTGTAATCCATTCACTCAAACCATTTTGGAGGCAGGAAGGGATGCTTAGAACCACAAACCACTTGTAGTCTGAACTCTAAAGCACCATGATGCATCACTGATGTTATTGAAATACTGCCTAATATTAACTAAATATATTGATTCATATTTGACCATTTTCTTGCATTTCATTCAAGGTCTGATTAAAAACCAGTACCAAAACCAGTTACACCAGACTGCTTTCCAACTTGTTTTCACTTCTTATAGTTAATCAGCCTTCAAGGCACATACATATAAACGATCCTGGTTCTAACTGGCTTGTGCAAAGAGCAGCCAGGACTTAAACACTCATTTTCAAAGTGTTTAGGTGAATGGAAGGGGCACAAATTCTGCGTACTAAATAGATGCACATATGTACAAGACATATTTACTTGCCACATATATGGACAGCATGAACAGGGAGGTGTTTTGAAACTTTAACAATGTTTAGCCGACGTACCTCACCAAACTCCATTTCGTTTTTTTTTAGGCCCTTAAAACATAACAGTCCTAAAAAGTGAGTATGAACACAAGCGTCAGTCCATGCATTACTAATATCACAACTGATCTTGCTACCAAATTCCCACCCATAACAGGTCTGAGCCAGTTCACCTCACAAAAAAAACATCCAGCTTAAATCAACGCGGAGGCAAGAACAGGAACGCAAATCCACAGTTAGTCCAATTATGAGAACAGGGTGAAAATCAAAGAGTGCCAGGCCAGGTACTGTGACAAGCTGGCCCTGGGACTTGGCTCTGGAGCTGGATTTTGTTTAGAGAGAGAGACAGAGAGCAGGAGAGAAGGAGAGAGAGGGAACCGGGGAGATATACTGGACCAGGGAACAGGAGATGGAGAAAGGGAGGGGGCAGACGAGTGAAAGGCCTGGCTGTTCTCCGGCTGTGATCCCTAAATGAAGCATGAAGAACTCCGGCCCAGTTACAATGAAAGGTTTTCGTGAAAGAAAGAGAGAGAGAGAGGAAAGAGAGGGAAGCAGAGTGGACAGAGCTGCGTGACATTTTAAACGAACAGAGGGAGGGAGAGGAGGGCCGTGTCTTATATACAACACACATTATCTCCAGGGTAAACACAAGAAAAACAGAGAAAAACCTAAATGTCCAAAGGTTTGTAGACATCCGCTCATCCTATGTCAGTCTGAAGTCACAGCCTCCACTCTTCTGGAGCAATGCCATGCAGTTCTGACTGCATTCAGCCATAAAGCGCGAGGTCAGGTACTGACTTTGGATGATTAGTACTGAATTACAAACTCCAACTAATCTCAAAGGTTGGACGGAGCTCCATCACTGCAGTTTTACTACTGGCAGCATTGGCGGCTCTAGACCTAAATAACCAGGGGGGCCGAAGTGGGGCCAGTGTGTTTTTAGGGGGGCACATATAGCGGCAAAACAGGTCAATAATTTATTTTATATTCAGCTTTTGATTTATTTTTCATTACAGTTCTACCTACGCCTCTTTGCAGTTAGTCTATTTTGGGGCTCCAGCTGTTCGCTTGTACAACCGAAGTTTACACTTTGTGCTGCTGGTCTTCAGGTTCTAGATAACAGCGCATGTGTGTAGCTCTTGAAGCAGAATGCCTAGAATATTTAAATCATTGGCTGTTCAGTGCAGGGGCCATAACAGAGGCCAGGATCAATTTTACATGGGCCCTGGCCCACGTCTAGAACCAGACAGCTGATACTAGGACTAGGACTAGTATCAGGACTAAGCTCAGTTCTATACTATTTTACTTGGAGATTTTTTATTTAAGTCCAGGCTTCCCCCTTGTCCAGGACACCGACCCAGAGTGCACTTAGTTCTGAGCAACATCATCTGGTTACTGAGGCTAAAATGTAGTTCGTTCATATTCGTCTAATGAGGACAAATACTTTGTTTATTCATCAGAAATGATGCCAATGTTACTGCTGACACTTCCCATCCACATGAACCTGTTTTCAACCGCTTGACTTTATTATTAAACCTGAATTAATCATTCAACAGGCGTCGGCCTAAATCCACTTCAAGCCTTGCCTCTAAACGAGTTCAGCCTCTGGGGCAAAACAATCCATTCAGCATTTTGTATCCAACCGCCATGACTCGGCACGGCATGCCAGAGCGTGTCTGCGTTCCTCTTTTTCCTCCATCACTAACATTTTCCATTTGCTTACTCACTAAGACAAACTTACCGTAATACATTACTTTTCCAATGGATGCTGCGGTTTATATTTCAGTACCTGACTTCATCTCCCAGTTTCATTTGAAAAAAAAGGATTAGGGTGGCTGACCATTACACCAACAGGGACTTTACTATGCATTTAAATCCATAGACTTTAATATGGAGTTGGTCCCCATTTTGCCGCTGTAACAGCTTCCACTTGAAAGACTCTTGGAAGACTTTCCACAAGATTTTGGAGTTTCTGTGTGAATGTGTGTCCACTCATTCTGTAGAGTATTTATGAGGTCAGACACTGATGTTGGATAGGAAGGTCTGGCTTGCAATCTCCGTTCCAATTCATCACAAAGGTGTTGTTCTTCCACACCGTACTCATCCAACCATGTCTTTATGAAGCTTGCTGGTATATAAAAGTTTCTTCTCCAAATTGTGTCCACAAAGTCTACAATGTCTTGAGCTTCATTGGAAGTAAGAGGTCTATTCCAAACCCTGGAAAACAGGCATGTCCCAATACTTTTGTCCATACAAGGTATTTCAGTAACATACTTTATCTGCCAAGTTTTTGTCCTATTAACTGATTAATAAGAATTTGTCTTTGTCCTGACAACGAAACACTCTGAAATAAATAGACCTTCAATGACTCCTTTGAGAAGTACATTTTAAAAGAACTAGATTTTAAAAGAACTTGGCTTACAAAAAAAGCCAAGTGTGGGTAAAAGTACACGTTTGATATTTTCTTACTGCAAGAGAGACAGGTAGGACAGCTGTAACAGACAACAAATCAGAGCAGATTCTTCGAGAAAGTCGACGATAATCGACGATATTCGAGCCAGTAGAGGTTAATCGACCGAACCTCTGAACTGTGGCGTGACTGAGACCAACCTGGAGCACACACTCTGAGGGAACTCTCTCTCTCTCACACACACACTGAGCAGTAAATAACTACTTTGGGAGCTCATTCCACACCCTGTTACCGCACCAAGCCTAGTCCTGCACACCGTAATTATGTGCAGAAAGCATGAAACTTCCGCATAGAGAAATAAAACGCTCTCCAAAATAGGCTGATAACGTAAAACGTGTACATTCCAAGCATTAAGTATCAGTTATATCATTTTTACTGATAAAACATGCTGTTAAACAGTTGTTTGTAATAAAATAGTTGGTTGCTATGGTGAACTCAGCTGTGTTTACAAAGCGCGCGCACGTGGGGGCTTTATACTAAAGAATTGGCGCGAAAAGGCGGTTTTCTGTTCAAATTCGGTACAATTTTCTCACTTTTCTTTCCGTAAACAGCACAACGAAGCACTACTTGTTGGCTTTTTGCGAAAAGTACACGTAAAATGTGCACAGAGCGACCACACTCAGCCTGAGAAGACGAATGAATGACCGTGAGAGGGGCTAGAGTCAACACGTCCTAAACCGTATCTTACCCACTACATAGGGTGCAGAAAACAAGGGCACGACTGTGAGAAATGCATTAGAGTAGTGAAGAACGCGAAGTAAAGATGTGTGGGATCTGGAACGCGCCCGGTAAGTTGAAACTTATCGAACGGTTTGTGCTGTTTTGTAAAGGGAAAAGGAAAGTATGTGCGGTAGGTAAGGTGGTCTTTCTTACCTGGGGTTAGAGCCTTGCTCAGCTCTTCACGAACTTCTGACTTTCTCCACGGAGTGTGTGGGAACTCCTCAAAGCGTGTGTGAGAGAATGTGTGTGTGTGTGTTGTATCTAAATACCCCCACCAAAACACCGCCCTAGTGCCCCCCCTCCAGCCGACGTCATCCACCCTCAGGGCAATTAAGACTCTTGACTTCTGTTCAAGCTGGAGATGCCCTGGAGTGTGTCTGTCCTCAGAGCTCCACTGAAGAAAGTAATGGACTAACCCAATTTCATTCATTCCACATGACCAACATATACTACAGCCGAAGGCCATAATTATATTATGTGCTCACAGTGCCACCAGTATCTATCAACATGAGCAAAAGTATTGGGACGCACCTGTTTTTCAGGGTTTGGGCCCCTTACTTCCAGTGAAGGTCAATCTTAAAGCTCCAGCAGACCGAGATATTTTGGACAATGTCATGCTTTCAATTTTGTGGACCCAGTTTGGGGAAGAACCTTTTCTATTCCAGAATAACTGTGTCCCAGTGCACAAAGCAACGTCCATAAAGACATGCTGGAGAAGTTCAGTGTGGAAGAACTTGACTGGCCACACAGAGCCTTGACCTCAACCCCATCCACCAACTTTGGGATGAACTGGAACGGAGATTGATCCAGACGTTCTCATCCAACATCAGTGCCTGAACTCATAAAATGCTCTACAGAATGAACGGACAATTACCCAGGGGGACCAACTCCACAAAGTCTATGGATTTGAGTGCAGTGTCATTAAAGTTGGTTGGTATAATGGTCAGATGTCCCAGTACCTTTGTCCATATAGTGTATATATACTATACTAATGTGTATCTGTGTATATATATATATATATATATATAGAGAGAGAGAGAGAGAGAGAGAGAAAGTATTCAGACCCCCTTAAATTTTTCGATTCCCAAGACCGCTAGACACTGCTGAGGCACCCTGAGCAAGGTACCGTCCCCACGCACTGCTCCCCGGGCGCCGTGTTCCTGTCTGCCCACTGCTTCACTTGGTGAATGGGTTAAATGCAGAGGGTGAACTTCGTGCTGTTCACACTGTGTGCTGTGGTGTGTTCACGTATGACACATGGTCACTTTCACTTTCACTTTTGATCTAATAGAGCCATGAGTCTTTTTGGGAAAGACGCAACAAGTTTTTCACTGCAGTGATGGTTGACTTTCTAGCTCAGTTTGACCAGACGGCCAGCTTTAGGAAGGGTTCTGGTCGTCCCTAAAGTCTTCCATTTAAGGATTATGGAGGCCACTGTGCTCTTAGGAACCTTAAGTGCAGCAGATATTTTTTGTAAGATCTGTGCCACAACTCTGTCTCTGAGCCCTTCAGGCAGTTCCTTTAACCTCATGATTCTCATTTGCTCTGACATGCACTGTGAGCTGTAAGGTCTTTTATAGACAGGTGTGTGGCTTTCCTAATCAAGTCCAATCAGTATAATCAAACACAGCAGGACTCAAATGAAGGTGTAGAACTATCTCAAGGATGATCAGAAGAAATGGACAGCACCTGAGTTAAATATATGTGTCATGGTCCGGGTCAGTGGCTTAGGGAAGCCACTGCTCTTTTGTTCATTTGTTTCAGTTCTGTTTAATGCTGGGTCTCAGTTGGGTTTGTTTGGGGACTTTTATTTTGGAGATTGCCTGTTCATGTGTCTTGTGTTGTTGTCATTCTCTGTCTGTGTATTACGTGTTCCTTAGTTTCACCTGCCTTGAGTTATTGTCCTGATTGTGCCTGTTTAAAAGTCTGTCTGTGTTATCCTTCCCCTGTGTTTCCTTCGTCGTTCAGAGCATCGTTGAGAGCTTCGGTCAGAACTGTGGCAAGCTGGTCGGCTCTGTTTCCCTGCCCATCCTGTTCCCTGCATGTTTCACTGTTTTTGAAGACTGGTTTTCGGAGGCCCCCGTGCCTGTATGATTTCTGCCTTTTTGTTTTTCTTTAAATAAAAATCCCACAACCGCAGCATGTCAGCCTGCCCGTCTGATCTTTGGTCCTTCCAAGATAGCTCCGGGTCCGGGCCTCGCGGCCCGACCCGCAACAATATGAGTGTCACAGCAAAGGTTCTGAATACTTAGGACCATGTGATATTTCAGTTTTTCTTTTTTAGTAACTCTGCACAAATGTCAGCAATTCTGTGTTTTTCTGTCTATAGCCAGGTTTCCATCCAAGGAGTTTTTGCGAAAAAATATTTAGTGCTTCAATTTTTTAACCGATTTAGCTGATGGAAATGCTGATTATCGATACAATTTTGTAAATGTCGACATAATATTTTTCCGTTTAAATTGAGCGCATAAATTCTATGTCGATACTTTAGATGTCGCAAAACTACATTGGAAACACTTTTTGTCGGAAAAAAGTTTTTATTCACAAATGCATCGATGACGTCGCACCGCGGGTAAATGTACGGGCTTACCCCAACCAGAAGCCGTGAGTTAACAGAGAGGTCCGCGCAGCGCTCAGAGCACGGACTGCAGACTTTAACTCTGGAGACCCACGTGAGTACAAAACATCCCAGTATCCGCTCAGGAAAGCAATAACAACGGCCAAAGGACAGTACAGAGAAAAGGTGGAATCCTGCTACAACTCCTCCAACACCAGGAACATGTGGAGTGGGCTAAAGACCATCACAGACTACAAGGGAAAGAGCCACAGAGTGGGGGAGGTAACGGCTTCTCTACCTGAAGAACTGAACACCTTCTATGCACGCTTTGAAAACCACCAATCTCAGGAGCTTTTGCTGGAAGAGGACAGCTGCCCTCTTCAGATATCTCAGGCTGAAGTGTGTAAATACTTCAAGAAGGTAAACACATGGCCTCCCAGGGATGTGTGTTCAGCCCCCTGCTATACACACTGTTCACCCACGACTGCACGGCAACACACAGCTCCAACACCATCATTAAATTTGCAGATGACACCACCATCATCGGCTGCATCTCTGATGGCTCTCTGATACAGGGCAGAGGTGAGAGCCCTGACGTCATGGTGCAGTGATAACAACCTGCTGCTGAACGTCAGCAAAACCAAGGAGCTCATCGTGGACCACAGGAGACTGCAGGGAGGAGGCCACACCCCCATCCACATCCAGGGAGCAGAGGTAGAGAAAGTCTTTTGGTTCAGATTCCTTTTTTTTTCTTTTTTTTTTTCTTTCTTCAGATTCCTAGACATCAACATCAGCGAGGCTCTGAGCTGGTTGCACCACGTCGGTGTGATCACAAAAGCAGCAAGACAACGGCTCTTCTTTCTACGGCGCCTGAGAAGGTTCGGCATGGACGGCAGAATACTCACCAACTTCTACCGATGCACCATCGAGAGAATTCTGTCTGGCTGTATCACAACCTGGTATGGCAGCTGTAACGCTCTGGACGGCTAAGCTCTGCAGAGGGTGGTCAGATCAGCACAGCGCATCACAGCCATCCAGGACCTGTACAGACAGCGCTGTAGGAGGAAAACGCAGTGGATCCTCTCTGATCCCAGCCACAGACTTTTCACACTCCTACCGTCAGGAGCATCCAGACCCGCACCAGCCGATTCAGAGGAGTTTTTATCCACAAGCCGACAGGCTTCTGAACTGCTGACATTCTGCATTCACCAACATACACACACCACAACCACTGGACTCTTCACAATGACACTTTAAACAACGACACTTTAAACTCTCACTGCATCGTTTTGCACTCCACATTCTAAATACCTCACTGCTTCATTTCTATTAATACTGTATATATTACCTTTTCCATACTGTAAATACTAAACACTCCTCACTCTACTAAACATTATTTTTTTAAATATTGCACCTATTTTCAAAATGTTTACATATACATTAATTCCCATATATATATTTATATATACATAGATATTCAATTGTCAAATGTTTAATTTTTAAATTTTATGTTATTTTTATTTTATTTTTTTCTTTATCTTCTATATATTTATGTAAAGTTGGGGGAACACAAGCCTAAGAATTTCATTACAGTAATGATGCTACATTGTTATCTGTATATGACAATAAAACTTGAAACTTAACGCAAATAAATGTGTCACATGATACAATCCGCTTTTGGGTTGGAACCGGTGGTCATATTCCGTGGTCTCTCCCATACCCCTGGCTTTCGTCGGGTATTTTCTTCGAGCTCTAGGGCTGCTTCATTCTGCTGTCGTCGATTTTGTACAATTCCAATTATTTGTGAAACTGAAATAACAGTAAGCTGGCAAATTTCAAAAACCTGTCTGAATAATCTCTCCATCGTTATTCTCTTTGTTTAGCGGATGGAGTGTAACGTGGAAAACCAAAGGTTTTGTCGTTTGCGACAAACACAAAATTATGTATGGAAACGGCTCAAGGGCAGATTTTTTTTGCGATACACCAAAACTTATGCGACAGTTTGTTTTGGGGGGGATGACGTCATCACGCGCACCATTTTATAGGTAAAAAGCCAGTTGGATGAAAACAGGCTGGAGACAGCAAATTTTGCACATTTTTTTTTTACGGATATTCTGTTTGTCGATAACAAAACGTCGCAAAAAACTGGATGGAAACTTGGCTACTATGGCTGTGTGTACATTAATGAGAAAAAAAAGGAACTTAAATGATTTTAGCAAATGGCTGCAATATGACAAAGAGTGAACAAAAATAACGGGGGTCTGAATACTTTCCCATATACAGGCAACCGCCCACTGCGTAAATTACATCGCATTCATTTCCATTAAAGTGAAGTTTCAGGACAGTGTGAGAACCAGAAGAGAGTTCTCAGTGCTAAAATCTTTATGCAGGAGTGGTGCAAGAGGATAGTGCATTAGAAGAGGACATGCTCTCTAAGGTTTTAGAAGATAGAGAGAGACTCTGCTGCTCCTAGGCAGCTCATACCACCAGCGGGGAACCAGAATGAGACCAGTCTGGACTGGGTTTACCTCGTGTGTGGAGAGGGCAGAAATAGACGATGTTCCTTGGAGGAGAGGAAATATAAT
>JBBPDE010226730.1:0-13021 GCA_037974605.1 Nannopetersius ansorgii | reverse complement strand
TGTGTGTGTGTGTGTGTGTGTGTGTGTGTGTGTGTGTGTGTGTGTGTGTGTGTGTGTGTAGGTGTGTGTGTGTGTGTAGGTGTGTGTGTGTGTGTGTGTTTCAACTTACTTTGCAGGCCACGTCCACCTTCATGGAGCTTGTTCCAAAAAGAGTGGGTGGGGCACTGTTCCCTGCTGGGATGGGGCTTATAGCTGATTTAGAGGGTGAGGAGCTTTCGCAGCGTTGTAGGAATCGCGTCACTTCCAGCTGCAGCTCAATGGTGTTTATATGTCTGGAAAAAACAAATTGCATAACATGGTTTGTTACTATAGCAACTAAGATGAGGCAGAAGAGGTGCACTAAAGAGCTCAGTCTTTAAATAGACTCAGCATCCATTTTATTAGAACCTTTCTCAGCACAGCAGTTGCACTGGCGTGTAAGTGAGTGTTGCTGGTTAGAATGTTTCAGTTATTATAACGGTGTTGCTGAGGTTTTTACATCCATCAGTGCTACTGATATATTGAGAGTGGTTCACCACACAAAACTATTCAGCCAAGAGTGGCTCTGTGGTCAGAAACAGTCCACTGATGAAGGGCTAGAGGGTAGCTAAAATGAGTTGGATGAGTTACAGTCTTGGTACAGCAGCAAGTGGAGCTTTGGTAAGACAGGGGTTTCTAACAAAGTGAAATGTTCCCTTGCCCCAAGTGTAGACACCAATTCAAAACCTGTGGTGTTTGAAGTTTCCTTTTTTATGGAAGGATGATGCTACTGTAGCTATAAAATGAGCATAATGCAAAACACATGCCTGAATCAGCAAACCCTTAATACATCAACCTCATAGCACCAGAGCAAAAGAGGTAAACTTAGCAAGCGTATAATGTTATGAAGGCAAATCATACGTATGATAAGTTCTGCCTCACCTGGAGACATCGTTGGAGCTCATCTTCTTCCTGAAGGACAAAGAAGTGGAGTGGGATTTCCTGCGGTTCTGCTGCTCCTGCAGGTACGTCCTCAGGTGTTCCTTGGCCCGAACCAGCCAGCGCTGGTGCTCACCCAGCTGCAAGTAGGACTGAGCGCCGTGCGTAAAGAACCGGATACATGTCATTGCAGCTCGAACATGGTCCTGTTAAAAAAAAAAAAAGTATATAGACACCTCACTTCAGTGCAATCAACTGGAAGAGGTTTCTACCACTGAGTAAAGAAGTCTTAGCCATCTTTGGTATATATGTACTGCAATCACCTCTTACTCATTAATCCTTTTATTTAAATATAAACACGCTGCAAGTAGTCCAGTTTGTTTTAACCTATCATTTTATCACATTATGTAGTCTTGTTTATGTGGTAAGATCGTTTTTGATAAAGAATGTAAATCAAGCATGTTTATTATTCATAATTAATTTTCATTTCAACTCCAATAACATCTAAAATGTAATGCTGTTGGGACTCCTAGCAATGTGTAAAGCCTGTTTTTCAGTGAGTATGTGTGTTTTACAATACCATCATAAACTGCTGCAGCTGGTACAGTGTGTGGTAATGGCCTCTGCGCTGGAGTAGCTGGCAGGCTGATATGAGGTATCGTCCCCAGTTCTCCAATGTTGGGTCCAGAGTCTCTAGCAGAGCCTGGAGAACACCCAAACGCCCCCGCTCCAAACAGGGCTGCAGGATACCCTCCAGAAACACCTCTTCAGGACATTCCTATATGGGACAGAGACAGAAGTAGTCAGCCAGTGATAGTTTGAGGAAATGTAGGTGATATCTCCAGATAAAAAAAATTAATTGATCAGCCAAGACATGTTTGGTGTTGCAGATTTGCTTAGCTAGTTAAAATCCCACCAATTATGGTTGCATGCTTAATCATCGCATATTTGCTTCAAAATAGACAAACGTACAGAGAAAAAAAACTGAATTTAAGATAACTGCTTCTATAGTTTTTAGCAATGCAATGTACTTTTGTCCGATTTTTACATACACAGATCAGCTACAACATTAAAATTACTGACAGATGAACTGAATCACATTCATTATATTTTTACGAACTATGTTGTAATGTATTAGACAGCAAGTAACATTTTTCTGTTGAAATTGATTAGCTGGACACAGGAAAAAGCATGAAAGGCTGGTCTTGTGCAGTAGGTAGTACCTACCACAAATGGTCTAAGGGATAATTACAGCTGAATCAGCAACAGGGTCAAGGGCACCCAAGACTCACTGATAAACACAGGAAGCAAAGGCTAGACCACCTGATCCAATTTCACAAAAGAGCTACTCTAGCATACATTGCTAAAAAAAACCCAAAAAAACCCAGGAAGCAAAGGCTAGGCCACCTGATCCAATTTCACAAAAGAGCTACTCTAGCATAATTGCTATGATACAAAGGCATCAGAACACACAGTGCATCACAGCTCGAACTGCGTTGCCATGGAATGGTCAGAGTGTCCATACTGACCCCTAACCACCAGAACTGGATCATGAACCAATAGAAGCAGGTAGTCTGGTCTGATTAATACAGTTTTCTTTTACAGCATGGATGCCCGGGTGAATGTTCATCACTTACATGAGGAAAGATGGCACAGGATACACTATAGGAAAAAGCTAAGAAAACTTGGAGCCTGCTATTTATGTGGATGTTACTTTCAGATGTACCACCTATCTAAATACAGTTCTAAACCAAGTACTACATTTCATTGCAAAGGTATTCCCTAATGGCAGTGGCTTCTTTATGGAGAAGAAGCAAACACTGTTTAAGCTGTTGATCAAGCTGTAGGTTCCAAATTCCCTAGATCTAACAAAGGGTAAAGGAGGCATTTGGGACGAACATTAGTTACTCCCCCTGGAGCAACTGAGGGTTAAGTGTCTCGTAGAAAGTGGGGTTTAAACCTTCGACAGGCAAGTATTTTACCCACTAGGCCACTAACACACTAATCAAGCATCTGTGGGGTGTGCTGACAAACTTGTCCAAACTAATAAGGCCCCACCTCAAAACCCACAGTGCTCAAAGGATCTACTGCTAACATCTTGCTGTCAAATCCCATAGCACACCTTCCGAGATCTTGAGAAGTGGATGCCTCAATGGGTCAGGGGTGTTTTGGCAACAACGTAAACTCTATTATACGTGAAGTGTCAGAAACACAAAGTCTATTATATATTACTGACCAGCTCCACATGATTTGAAGTAAGTGTGAGATGATGCAGTTATGCAGTTAACACCATACCAGTTTGTGGGGTGTACGTTTCCCGCAGCTACATTCTTTTCTAATGTAATACTAAAGACAGGAAACAATGATCACCTACAACTGAAATAAAATATGACCCACAAAGAACTGAGGAGTCTTGGCCTAAAGTGGTGTAGTGTGCATATACCTTTTTAAGCAGGAGTTCAAGAGCATCCCTCAGGCAGTCGTGACGCAGGTAGAAGCTGATGAGGCTCAGATGAGTGCCATAGCTCACCAGATAGTACAAGCATTCTTGATAGTGACCACAGTGCTGTGCCTTGACCTCCGTCCGATCCATGGGAGCCTGTTCACGAAGAGCCTCCTCAAGTTCTACCAAAGACGACAGGATATCCTCATCTACTTTCTGAAATAAAACAGAAAGGATATCAAATTAAATGGTTTTGTTAGCATGAAGCAGCAATGTGCTATGCTTTGGGTCTAGTTATCTTCAACACACAGCTTAAAAGTGTCCTTTATATAATGGATGGCCTGACAGTTGTCTCTTCCAAGCACATATGCACACTCTTTTAGTCCAACACCTGAGAAGCTTTAGTGTTGACAGCTGTGTCTGTCAAAATATTGGCACAAATATTTAAATGTTATAAAAGGAACCCCTAAAAACATACCTGCAAAGGCTTTAATACGTTAAGACGTTAAAAACACTTTAGAAGACTAGGTGTACCCAGTGTTTTGCCAGGTAGTGTATAATGTATACACACACACACACACACACACACACCCCTTAATTAATTTTAATTTGATCTCTATTCTCATTTTACTCAAATAATGTAATATTATCTTCTCTTGCAGAAGCTTGAAGCAGGTCGGTTTGCTTAGAAAGAAACAGCAGGTAACCCAGTCCACCAAAGCTTCCTCAGATTGCATGCTCAAGAAAACATTTACAGAGACAAATGCTACAGTCATGAGGGCCACAAGAAGACAGGATCTGATTCCCTGTTCAGACAGGAACATATTTCCTACAAAGTGAAAACACTTACTGCCCAGCTTCTTGAATGAATAGCTTCATAACATATGATTTTCAAGTGACCTATGGGTAGTGACCTACTGGGTAGGTTTTAGGTTTCAGTGAGCAAGCTTAGCTCTTGACCTGGCTGTAGGTTCTCTTTAGACTTACTGTGCTGAGTGTGGGTGAGACAGTGGACTCCAGGTGCTGGATGATCTCCAGCAGCAGTCTTGGGCCGAGGTTCAGCTGATTTCTGTCCACAGGAGCTTTCAGACAGCGAGAGAATTTCTCCCGAGCTCCATTCAGACACCCTGCCTTCAAACATGCCATGCCCCATGCATGCCACACACCACTCGGGTCCAGGCCAGTCTTAGTGGACACCTTTTAGAAAAATTTTTAAAAATCTGTTAAAATTGCTTCTACAGTACTATCAGCTAAAGCATGTTACTCTAAGAGGTCGGCCTGCTTCAATACCAAATATTCCAACAACATAGCAAAAACAGAAAGTACAACAATATGTTGCTTCAATCTGTAATAATGAAGCTTTTCAGTGACACCAAATAAGACCCTGGATTTGTGGGTGGAGCCCAGAATAAGATAGACTACTATTTATTATTAGAAATGTCCTGGGCTGGAGACTCCTCACCTCGACAGCCAGCTGATAGTACTCCGCCTCCAGCAGCTGGTTCCTCAGTCGAGTTACTGCTGCTGTCTCCAGAATGTCGTCTAGAGAGGGGATGTATTTGTAGTTGGCACTGACCAGGATCTTCAGTACGTCCACCTTACTGATATAACTGCATAGAGAAACAGAGGGAAAGAGAGAGCAGAAATAGCAAACACTCCAGCTGTTGCATCAGGTAAAATGTAAAATGACAGTGTATTACTGTATATGAATTTGTAACACTTGATTAAAGTGAAGCGTTCATGAAGTTACATACAGTGCCCTCCATAATGTTTGGTACAAAGTCACATTTTTCTTTGAGTTGTCTCTCTTCAAAAATTTAAATAAAACAATTCAGATATGATTAAAGTGCACATTCCAGACTATAACAAAGTAATTTTCATACATTTCAGTGGCACCATGTAGAAATTACAAGATGAGATAAACCTATATAGACATTTATTACGGAATAAGCCACTAAATTAAGTCTTGACGAAGATCACTTGTTAATTAAATACAAATTCCTCATGAATCTGATTGAAAATATGCCATGAGTGTGCAAAGCTGTTATCAGAGCAATAGGTGATGTTTTCAATATTAATATAGAATGTTGCCAATAATAAAAACAAAGGAAATTATTGAATGAGAAGGTGCGTCCAAACTTTTGACTGGTAGTGTATATTCACTGCATGATAAATGGTAAAGATCACTGTAGCAATTAGCACATACAGATATCTAAATTCTTAGCTCATGTTAACTTAATCAGGCTTTGGGAATAAAAATAAATACATTTTAAATAGCTAAATTTAAGCTGGTAGTGTTAAATTAGTATTAGATTAAACTGAGTATTACACACACAGACAACCTCATGTTTAAAACAGATTAAAGTAAACTGGATCAAAACTTGACAGCAGTAGTGAGTGAGGATGCTCAGAGGACTGTGTGCTTTACCTGTCGCAGAGGGCCAGGTCCTGGCTGCGCCCAGCTCTAACAAACATCAGCTTAGCACTAAACATCAGCTGCTGCATCACGTCTGTCAGGAGGCGGGCGTCCACCTCAGGATTGGTCAGTTTACGGGAGATTGAACGGCAGTGACTGATCAGCTGGTGGCCGCAGGCAGCGTGATCACTGTGGAGAGTGAGGATGGCCACACACAGAGACGCACTGGGAGCCTGATTACAAACAAACAAGTAAGTCAGTAAGTCAGTAAGTAAGTAAATAAATAACATGGACCTCATGATTCAAAGCACTCTTAAAGCAGAACTTTTGCTTTTACACATATACCAGAGCAAAAGAGGTTTCTTTCTCATATATGCACACACCAAATAATGCAATCAGCATAAGTTGATTTACTAGTGTTTGATATTTACTGTAATAACTTTTTGCAAAATATGATGATCTCATTACTTCATATTATTTCAAAGAGCAACTTGTGATGTTGCTGAATGCTTGACTTTCTTGTCTCGGGGGAAAGCCCATGACAGTCAGCAATTTCTTGGTCTTCAAATAGTTGTTACAAAGCTTTGAGGTGTGTTTTGGGTCATTATCCTGCTGCAGTATAAATTCTTCTCCACAAAGACCCAAGTAAGAGGGTAATAACAAACTCATCAACAAGCAGACCTGCTCATAGTAGAACTCATTGAGTGTCTGTTGATTCTCGGCTGGTTTTGGGCTGAGCCTGTACTGCTTCTGTGGGATCTCAGGTAAACTAAGAACACCATCCAGTACCGCATCGGCCAAGACAGGACTGCCAGCTACTAGAGAGACAAAATCATGAGTATTTTATTGTGACATTCGATGGGAAGCACACAGGTAAATAAGCTGATTCTGTTAAGTGAATGGATGTAATGACTGAAGTACCTTCTGCTTGCTCCAATTCTTCATCTGAACTGCATTTAAAAATAAGGACAAAAGATCAGCTCAAGCAAATTTTCAAATATTTCAGTTTGCTTTTGCAAAAACACAGGTAGATATATATAGCTTCCTGTTAAAAAACAAGCTTAAACAGACAGTCCTTTATATGACATTTATAATAAAGTTGTATATAGCCGTCCATGAATTTTTCAGTCCAGACCGCCAATGACAGCTTTTAAAAGTATTTATGTCTATATATGTGTATTCTTTATAAGCAAGCTATGAAAGAAGTATAAATGCTTTATGAAGGAATACTGTGCCATACCCTTCCAGACTAAGTTACAAAATTTGTAACACTATTTTCTGGGGCTGAAGTGCATGTATGCATATGCTTAAGTGTGTTGGCTTACTCTGGGTGGAAGAAGTCATAGCACTGGTCACACACTCTGACTGCCTCCTCACAGCCCTCTACTACCATCTTCCTGGTGGAGCAGGCATGACACACAAGTCTGCCACAGCGCCTGCAGTGGTGCCGTCGGTTAAACTGGGGCACAGACAGAGAGGAAGAACAGGAAAATCTCAATATATTATGAAAACAAAGGCACTGGACAGCCATCTGCTGATGAGAGGAAGTGTGCAGTAGAAAATTGCATAGTAGAGAACCTACTGTGTACTCGCTACAAGTCTTTTTTGACCCGTAAAGCAGTCTGTGATTCACTCATCTATTAAGTAAATTAGTGAACCTTTATAATTCTCCTGCTTTATTATGGTCAAAGTATGCAGGTTTGTTAGTAGCAGATGTTAAAAACGTAAATCTATCTCGAACGTATTTTAATTAGGATAGAGTTCCAGATTATTTTTTTTCAACAAATCAATTCCCTCAGTTTTCCTCTCCTTACCCTAAATGCAGCTGGTCTGAAATATGCTTTAGTTTAGGAGCTATGAGTGCAAAAAGGAAACTTATGAATTGTGAACCATGTGGAGGTTTTCGGTCATCTATACTAGACTTGCTTGTGTGGTTCCTAACACATCACGGCATGCTGTTATACATAAACATGCATGGATAAAACTATAGAAGCAGACAACTAAAACCCTGCATCTCGGCTGTACATTTGTCCATATGCAATGATTTGCTAAATAATGATTACTTATTAGCTAATTTAGTGTTGTCGCTCCCATGCAAAACTAAAGAAGTCGAAACTTTAGACACCATATATTTTAGCTGACTACAAAGCGTAAGTTATCACTTTAACCATAATCCTACAAATGAAAAGAATGATCTCAAGTCTGGGGTAAAACAAAAGTCTCACCATGGTGAACCGCTCTCTCTGGCAGACCATGCAAATATGCTTCCGGTGGTCAGGTATCCAGTCTTTGCGTTCTGGTGTTTTCTCTGGAGGTGTGAAGAGGGAAGCTGAGGGACGGGGTCTTTTTCCAGTGGAGCCTCGGTCCTGGGAAGAGCTAGACGGTGTGCGGATGGGAGTACCGCCTACACAGGGGACCAAAAATGGAACATAGACATAAATTGTGCATTCAATTCAAGAGGATTAATCCTTAGTTTAACTCTTGCAGTTGTGCAAACATCCCTTAGAAAATATTTTTGTAAACTGCTAAAGCAAGCACTGCTGTACTGGGAAATCCTGTCCTCAGCAAGTCTGCATCTATGTACTTCATGAAAATGAAATTCACTGGCTTCTGTTTGATATCACCAAAATAAAAAGACAAAAAGATGATTTGTGAGGAAACCACAGAAGGCTTTGTCTATAGATCATATAGATTAATAAATATAGAATTCATTGTTGGTAGGCCATATAGCCTTAATTAAGAAGTGGCTAACCTGCAGAAGGAGGTGGGGTGTGACTCGGGGAGGACAGAGAGCTGTCCTGAGCTGGACACTGCAGAGAAACATCCTGAAGACTGATCACAGAGTCTGGAAACACAAACAGAAAACTTTAACCACATACATCTTGACACTACTGCCATCATATGTGTGTATTTATACATGTGTGTCATGTGTCATGTGGGGGAAAAAGTGTTGTGAAGATCAGGCATGACCAAGTATGTTATTTTGTTCAGGAATCAAGCTGCATCAGTTTTGAGAATGATAAAAGCCTAAAAATGATAAAAATGACTTAATAGACTAAAAGTGAAGGTAATTACAATATATTAATCATTTAAAAACCTCTTGTGCCTTACTGATATCTAAAAACACACTGTGCTGCATATGGACATTAGTGATTTTTTCCCCATTTATTATGCCTGTTTATTGCTTCCAAGGCAAGCAAAAGTGAGATATTGTGCTCACCGCTGCGTGTTCTCTCTCGGGGGGCGTAGGGAAAGTCGAGGGCCTTGCGACCGTACTCAGCGAGCAGAGTGTCAATGTGCTGGTTGGTGATCCCAGCCTCCTGCGCTGGTAGAAGGTTCCGGAGAGTGGAGACAGCAGCTGTGGCCCAGTCTACCTTCAGGTTCATCAGCAGCTGCTCTAGCATGAGTAGAGGCTCTGCCAGCAGCTGAAAATAATCTTGTCGAGAGTTTTCTGGAAGGGTCAACAGCACCTGAGGAGGCCAGAAGAGTACTGAGGGCCTGTTTTGCCTTCGAACTTTGCACAGATGACACTAGTGCTGAAATGATCAGTGAACAAAGTTGACCATGGTCGACTACTAAACAGAAAATTTAGGGGTCTACTATATTATTTTGGCACTCAAGCAAAACTTTTAAATGTCGTCGTTGTTGTTGTAACATGGAAAAGTGAGAGAAAATGGCAGAAGGTGTAATCATTGAATTAGTTAGTCACTCAAATAATAGTCTTTAGCTACACCAGACAGACAAGCTGAGATTATCCCCATTCTCATATATTCAGAAATAGCTACAGTGACTATGTGAGCATGCACACCTTAGACCCCAGGTGCAGGGCGTGTATGTGGCGTCTTCGTGCAGGCGTCATCTGACTCTGAAAGTGCAATGTGAGGTAATCAGACAGGAAGTGACAGGCAGCCAGTCCGGGCCTTCGATCCAGAGCACGCTCACTGACTTCCAGAGCTGAAGAACCAGTGAGGCTCTCCAGAAGCTGCCGTAGGTGACAGAGAAAAACATAAATGTTACTTTACATGTATATTATTTTTCAGTATTCTTACACATCACACACAAATACATAATCTATGCGTTTAAAAGGAATAATGGTGGCTTAGTCTGATGATGGTGATTTAGTTGCACTGAAATTGGATTATAATCTATTACACATTCAATAAATAAATCAATAAAAACCTTGGTGTACATTCAGTTTTACCTGGAGGGCCTCCTCCATGCAGCCCTTTTCCAGCAGATAAAGCAGATGCTCTATTTGGAGCTGCAATTTAGACTGTTCTGATACAGAATACAGCTGCACCCACTGAGCACAGAGTTCAAACTCCTGAGAATAAACAGACACAGACACATACAGTCAGAGTGATAGAGCTGAGTGACAAGCACTACGCCTTGATTTGACTGAGAAAATAATTATGGTAAAAGTTGATTTTTAACAAAAATCAAAATGCACTTTCACAAATGCAATTTTACTCAAGAACTTAACAGTAAATTAATGGGAAGCCAGAGTCTAAATCCTAGCTATATTTCACCAGGAAATACAACAGAATCAAGACTGCAGACGGTTCAGTTTGGCTGTTCTAAACTAGTTTCTAGAGATTTTAGAGAGAAGCAACAAAAAACCCTCAGCTGATTATATGGCAAACTCTGTGCAAAAGCGATGACACAGCCAACAAAGCAAAACACATGCATGACATTTGTTTGCAGGACTGTAATTTTGTATATGAGCTGTTAGTTGTTCCCTGTTAATGTAATTGCATGCATGAATAAATGCATCCTGGAAAATACTGTTTAAGGTACAGTGATGACAATGACAACAAAAACAGTAGAGACTGCAACAGAGACTGACTTGAGTCTGCAGGAGAAGTGACAGCATGGACTTAGGATTCCTCCTGGACTCCTCCTTTAACTCCTGCCAGGTCCGCCATTCCAACGGTGGCTGCAAGCTCAACATCTGCACAAAAACACACATAAAACACATGAAGGCTACCAGCCGGTAACAGTAAATTAAATCTACAAGTTGTAATGCAGTTGCCATCTGCCCATTCTGTAAAATGTTGATTTGTCTTCAGTAACATCAGTTGTGGTGAGAAGTTAAGATGTCCATGCATTTACTTCAATGCAATTTGCTCTAGAATGTTAATATTATATACATGACTATTCCAGATGTGTAAGAGGTTTTCACCAAAACAGATGCTTTACCAAATTATGTTAATAATCAAATAACAGTTGTACTTTAATGATGACAAAACGAACCTTGTTGTACATATCCAGTTCATGTTTTTTCTGCAAGAGCTGCAATGTTAGTGCATCGTCTGGGCTAGAGTCACTGAGGCAGTAGTGCAGCAGCTCCAGGCAGCTCTGTAGAGGCCAGTTCTCCAAAACCTGCAGAGCTACACGTCCACGAAGCTGCCAGTCCTTCACCCGAAACAACTGCTCTGGGCCATTTCCTACTTACCAACACATAAGAAGAAAAACTTGTTTGTTGGAAATTGTTTGTTTGTTGGAAATTACTTTAGCATTTACATATTTCATGTGTAGAAAAATGCTGCTAAAATGAAATACACTATATAGGAATATTCCCATGACATTTCCTACACTGACATTGTTTGTACTCCGCCTATTGCAGCGCAGTGTTGAATTGTTGGAGTACACTGGATGTACAGGAAAGAGATCAAGTAGGAATATCTAATAAACAGACAACTCAGAGATAGCTCATACCCTCCAGTGCAGTGCATGCAAGTAGTCGGTCCCTCAGCATCTCCTGTTGGTCACCCCGAGCATACCGCTCTAACAGAGTCAAAGCTCTTTCTAGTTCTCCTCCGTTCAAAGCTTGCTGGAAGGCTTCAGCCACCAGCGCCTGCCCTGTCCCACCTTGTGAGCCGCAAAACAAAATCCCCACCGTGGCTTTGCCACACAAAGCTGCTCCAAGTCCATCTGAGCCCTCCAACAAGCCAAGCACCGGCTGGGCTGCATTCTGTAGGAAGGATCTGAGCGCAGGGAAATCTCGCAGCAGTGTTTCAGCCTCTTTGCAGATCTGCTCTGCGTCTAGCGGTGCCTCCTTGCGACCCGAGCTTCGGAAATACGAGGGCAGACCAGGCCACCCTGATGACTGACTGGCTCGGGTCACTTCGCCACTTCGGGCAGCGCAGAGGCAAGCGAGGGCAGCAACAAGTGGTGAGCGTGATTTCAGGAAGGATAGAGCAGACGACGTGAGGAGGAAGGCAGATGATGAAGATGAGGATGGAGAGGGAGGGGAAATAGAAGGATTCGCTTCCACAGAAATGTCAGATTCAGAGCTGGGCTCCGAGGCCAGAGCAGGGTGTGAAATTTCACAGAGGTCAGAAATGTCGAGAAGTCCGGATGCATGCTCCAGTGCATGCTGCTGGATCAGACAGGAGATACTGGCTGGACAGAAGGCCCCTCCAGCAACCCCTGAGACCGTTGGAGCTTGAGGGTCCCACAGAGGAAGAGGCTCACAGCACCGTTGCACTATAACCTGCTGGACACTCACACGAAGACCCTCCTGACGCAGCAAAGTCAACACCCTGTGTACACAAACACGGACACAGACACGATTAAACATGAGCAGAGACTTTGTAATGTTTTAGTTGAATCTAAATTTGAATTTAGACTGTGGTACTCTGTCATTGCTAAAATTAGCCTGCATCATTAATCATTTATAGTGCTTTTATTTTCACTATAAACAATTAAAGACTTCTAAAAGCATCTAGGCTAAAGTTTCAGGCCTGAGGCTTAAAGTGACACTATGAGCAAAGTGACTTACCTGTTTCTGTTATTTGTTTTCATTTAATACGTTTTTATGAACATAAAATCTAATTTTTGACAAGCCTGACCAGGATATGTTTTGGTAGATATGTGTTTTAATGGTGAAGAGTCTGATGCCACTCAGTTTATCTGTTCTGTAACTAAGAAGTTGAGATAAAATTACTCCATACTACAGACCTGTCCGGTGAAACCTGTCTGTCGAAGAGCAGGTGTGAAAGCAGCTGGGTGGGTGACCGTAGCAGTACATGGAGAGGATTGCCCAGCTTCACCTCCATACTCTGATCTGAACGCACAGCGGGTGAATGACATGTTATTACATTATTGACTAGTAAGAGTCTCTGAAAGCCAATAAGACCCTGCTTTTATAGGAAATTCTACATTTCCTGTAGCTCATCAGCCAGGTACAAACTGGATTCCAAAAAAGTTGGGACACTATACAAATCGTGAATAAAAACTGAATGCAATGATGTGGAGGTGCC
>JBBPDE010226693.1:0-13023 GCA_037974605.1 Nannopetersius ansorgii | reverse complement strand
ATTTCATTTTGTAAAGCTGCTTTGTGACAATGACCATTGTTAAAAGCGCTATATAAATAAAATTGAATTGAATTGACCAAGTGAAGCAGGGGGCAGCAGGAACACAGCTTCCGGGGAGCAGTGTGTGGGGACTGTACCTTGCTCAGGGTACCCCAGTGGTGCCTAGCGGTCTTGGGAATCGAACCCACGACTTCTTGATCACGGGGCGAATGCCCTAACCACTAAGCCACCAACTGCCCATAAGCCAGACTGTATCTGAGAGCTGTTATAAAGGGCTGTGTCTGGAATCAGGCAGCTAACTGCACGCCTAAATCGTCACCCACCACGCCAAGCTAAGCCGGTAATGAAATTACAGCTCACGATTCATCGCTGTGTAAATAATTACGGCTAATAAATTGGGTTGTACCGACATGAAATGATGTACTGCGATATTGTGCGCGTGCTCACAATCATGCACACACTCAATTAAAGCTGGAGTTTTTTAATAGTGTAGAAAATACGTGCAAAAACTCACTTGCTGTGATCGAGCATTAGCAACACAGCTAGCTAATGAAGGTGTTTAAACTCCAGACGTTTGCTCGTCTGCGTTCGCCAGACCCTCAGTATGTCTACGAACGTTCTTCCTTCCTTCTTTTATTTACGTTTATATGCCCGGAGGTTAAAAACCCACTCAGCTCTCATTATGTTGCGACATGCATACGAGAGCGAAAGCTAACGACTGTGAAAATGAGGTGCCCTCGCCTCAAATAACCGCAGTCGGCTCGAATAACTGCCGCGGTGGAATAACCGTGGCGGGTTTAGATGTTAGGCCATCGCAAATAGGCTTGCTCAAGCGGTTTCTGACACCGTAGTGTGATGTACTGCAATATCATACACCAGATTCATGACCTCCCACAGAAAACAAAATTAGTCCCGAAGACGTTTTCTGCCGTTTCCAGCTACGCAACATCTGTTTGTTAGAACGAACTGTTTTCTAAAGGCATCCCTCGCTTGATATCTCTCTCAAATACCATCAATATGATGCCGTATTTGTAGAAGAGCTTTCTGAGGGCTTGAACGCTGATTACTGGTGTAATTCAGAGGCCGAGCGGAGAACGGCCGTCGTTTTAATACAGAATTAGGCAGAATTTAGCTCAGGTAAGCCGAACGGAAAGTGCTGAGACGGCGCGCGGCTAAACATAGAAAGCTTTTCATATTCTAATGATATCTAATTATGGCCCCAAATGATGATTTTTAATGCCATTAGCCACACAGCCAGATTCCGACGTGATGAATGTGTGTGTGGAGTTCCAGTAGAGGAGATGTGAGAGGGAGAAATGACCCGCTGATCAAAATTCAGGCATCGCCCCAAGAGCTTCCTCCAGTCAGACCGATTTTCCCAGCGCTGAGGGAAGTAGTGTGTGTGTGTGTGTGTGTGTGTGTGTGTGTGTTTAAATCAATACACAGCTCACATTCTCCAGCAGTAATGAGAAGCTCTGCAGTCCAACAGAGAGCGAGGGAGAGAAAGAGAAAGAGAGAAGATACAGAAAGGCACAAAAAAAAAAAAAAAAGCAGGGAGGGAGGTGAAAAATGAGCGAGACAGAGATTAACTGATAGATAAGGAGGCTTTTCTGCTGTGTTTATTTAGAGCGAGTGCGGAAGGCAGAGAGAGAGCGAGAGAGAGAGAGAGCGAGAGAGAGAGAGAGAGGAGAGAGAGAAACGGATAGATAGGCAGCCTCCTCTGCGGTGCTGGAGGACGAACGAGCTTCAGTAATCTTACCTGATCTCATAAGCATTAGCAGAACAATGTGTGAGACATTAGTTATTTCCTCAGAGTTACAGCGCTGACTCCAATCCAGCGGGGAAGTCAGCTTTCACACTCTGCGCCTAGCCAAAATAGCACCCAGCGTGTGTGTGTGTGTGTGTGTGTGTGTGTGTGTGTGTGTGTGTGTGTGTGTGTGTGTTAGCATCTGTGGATCAGTAGAAGTGTGTGAGTGAATAGAGTGAGAGGCTGTGGGAAAAGGGGAGAGGATTGAGAGATGAAATCAATAAAGGAGTGCAAAGGAGACACCGGGGCAGAATACAGGCCTGCTAGGAAGCAAAAGGACACAAGTGTGTGTGTGTGTGCGTGTGTGTGTGTGTGTGTGTGTGTTGAAGCACTGTTGTGGAGAAGCATAATTTACCAGTGTTTTAGGCGAGGCATCCTATTGCTTTGTGTGTTAGAGATCTCTGTGTTTTATATAGAGATCTGTTATCTTGTGTAAATCAAGGGTCAACAAAGGCCAGGGCACACCGACCCAGATATCTCATGTGTCTGTACTTTACTTTATACGGTTCTAGATTATTAAAAGACAGGACAAACGGGCGCGAGCACAACAAGGCAACAGTCAAGGTCGTGTTAATACAGACGTTTTGGAACGTAGAAAAATGTGAAGCAAATCTAGACAGGCTGTAGTTTTATAGAACCCTGCGAATGTTGGGAGGACATTCCAGAACAATGAGAACAGGGGAGAACGTCTTAGAGCATGGAAAGTGGAGAACGTTCTGGAAAAGTGGTGTGGACACTCTAGAACACTGAGAATGTCGGGGTGGGGGGTAGCCTAGAACAATATGAAAGGGGACAACACAGTCGAACAGCAAGAAAGGGGGGAAACAAATATGCTAATTGGCCACACCCCCCGATTACAATTGGCTGTTCCTTAGCAGGGGGCGGGGCTGCATGCTGTGATATGCCCTCACCAGCATGGAGGATTTGCCTTAAATGATCTTAAATCTAAATGTTAAATATGAAAAATATATATCTCTCACTCTAAATGTGAAACTCCACAGTTAGATGGGGCTCGGTGACCCCTTTCCAACGACCCCTTGAAAACCGTTCACCTCGGACAAAAGTAATGGGACACCAGGAAAAGGTGAATGGGTTTTGGGTCGTTGGAAACCATGAAATTAACATTGTTTACGAGTTATGACTCATGAGTCAAGACACCAAAGTGCGAGTCGAGTCTTAAGTCGTTGAGGGCAAGTCTAAATCTTTATGCGACTTTAGTGCGACTCGAGTCAAGAGTCTCAAACTCCAGTCCCCATCTCTGGATTGGCGAGGCTTTTTAGAACAGTATAAATAGAAGAGCACAGTCTAGAACAGTACAAATGTGGAGAACAATCTGGAACACTAAGAATGTATGAGAGTATTCTACAACAGCATGACTGTGGGAGAACTTTTTAGAACAGCATTAACGGGGGAGAACGCAGTCAGGCACTAAGAAAGGGGTTAAACAATATGAATGTGGTATGAAAGTTCCAGAAAAGTGTGAATGGCTTTCCAGAACAGTGTAAATATAGAACCACACTAACAGTACGATGGGGGTGAAGATTCTAGAAGAAAATGGGCAGAGCAGTCTGGAACACTATGCATGTTTGAGAGCATTGAAGAACAATGTGTTTGTGGGAGAACATTTTTACACACTGTAAATGTGGGGACAACAATCTAGAACAGTGTGAAAGAGTGGGAAACTTTCTAGAGTCTCACAAGAGCAGGTATAAAAGCCAAAAGTTTGGTCTGCACATCTTTGAACACTGGGCCGGTTCTGCTCTGGGCTCTACAGGCATCCTGTGTCGAGTTTACTTTGTGGATATTGGAAATTTATCCCGACCGGACAGCATACAAACTTTCTACCGGCCGGACAGGCAACTGGCAGCTCCACAAAAAAAAAACTTTCAAGGTTTAGTGAAGAACTTCTCATAGTCTGAGCCATCTCCTCTGTGATTTTCAAGGTGTTGGAGTTCAGAGACACAGCTTAGCTCAGAACAATATGAACACCCAGAGGGCACTGTCAGCCTTCAGCCTCTCTCATAAAAATATAAAGAGGAACAAGGCTTACTTAAGACAGTAGAGGAGTGTGAGTGTGTGTGTGTGTGTGTGTGTGTGTGTAGTTTCACACTAGTACAGAAAACTATTACTATACTAAACTAGCTTGTCGAGTCCTATTAGCCATTCTTAACATGGCGGTAGTAGTCTAGTGGGTAAAACTCTTGCCTGTAAACCTGATGACCCCAAGGTTGCAGGTTCAAACCCCCCACTTTCTACCATTGTGTCCTTGAGCAAGACTCCCAGTGTCTCCAAGGGGACCATCCCTGTAACAGTACGTCGCTTTAGATAAGGGCGTCTGCCAAATGTCACATGTAAACCTACTGAGCTTTACTGTCACAAAACACTGCGAAGAAGCAAGACGTCATGGTTGATAAGTAAGTTATAGTAGTTCAAATGCGTGTGTTCTGACCAGTGTCTCCTTCTCTCCGCCACTGCAGCCCTGATCGTACACGAAGGGCCGTCCGTGTTCCGCATCTTCAACCGCTGGCAGGCCGTCAACCAGCAGTGGAAGGTGCTCAACTACGACAAGCTAAAGGACACTGACGACCCTCTGAAGGGCGGAGCCAGCAGCACCCTGCGCGCCCTCACTCTGCCCCTTAGCCATCGGATCGGGACATCCCCGGCCACCGGCTCCGCCCCCTCCCCCTCCACCTCCTCGCTCATGGGGGTAACCACTGCGACCGCAACCCCCGGCACCGCCATTCCGCTGCCCCCGGTCGCCCCAGAGGCCGAGGAATCGTCGGAGGCAGAGAACGGGACGGCGGGCCTTGCCGAACATCACTGTGCGTACAACCTGCTCCAACTACTCAGCCAGCACCTCCGGCCTCAGGAGCCCCGCCCACCAGCCGCCACTGCCGCCACTCAGGCCAGCCAGCCGGGAAACAGCAACCGTGAACTGGTCATGAGGGTCACCACAGTCTGAGGCTCAGCGCTGGGGGGGACTTTGCTGGAGCTCGACCCAATAAACTACAAAGCGCTTCATGAGAGGAAGTTTGAGAAGTTTTTCTTTGTGGTTTCATGACTAAACCAAGGTGAGAGTTTCAAAGCAAGAGACACTTGCTGGTAAAGATATTAGCTATAAAGATTTGCTGGGAAAGCGTATGTTAGCAGAGAGATTTGCTACAGAGTTGTTTGCTAGCAAAAACATTTGCCCAGAAAGAGATTTTGGTTTGGAAATGGAGAAAGTTTGTTGGCAAAGAGATTTGCTACTAAGATGTTTGCTTGGAAAGAGTTAGCAGAGATATCTGCTAGGAAAGAAAGACATTTGATACCAGAGATGTTCGCTAGCGGCAACACAGGTTAGCAAAGATGTTTGCTAGTTTAAGTTTAGAAGCATTGCTTCTGTTTTTATGCTGGAATTTACTGAAAGAAGAAATAGACTTTTTTGCTTACTGTGTGTACATGAAAAGTGAGAGAAAGGTTTGATCCAGTTTTTGGTAGCTGTAAGTGCAGAATTGAAGGTTGAGCTTTTTGTAGAGAAAAAATTAAGCAAAGGGTAAAAAAGTTGAAGCTCAGACTGCAGTACTTGCATGCGTGTGCGGTTCATTAGGGCTGGAGTTAGAACGAGGCTACAGGGAGCGGCAAGCGATTTCAAGCACAAACCTAATAATGCAATGCAGGTGCAACACACACACACACACACACACACACACACACACACACACACACACACAGCATTACGTTTATTCCCGGCATGACGAAGGTCGAGACGTGATGGGAAAGACTACAAAGTGATTACACATACAGAACTGAACTGGAAAGTCTAAACTGAAGTTTACATCGAAACCCACCAGGCTGCTTTCAGACGGGTCGGTGACGCTGTTAGCGCTCCCCCGGCCTTAGTAACGGACCCTCTTTCTGACCAAGTATCTCCATGGAGATGACCCGTAGCCATCGTAACCCATTGAAGCTACCCAACAAACATGGCCCGAGTCGAGCAGCCTTGTTTGCCGGACTACTTTTGTTTACATTTGTTAAAATGTGTGAGAGAAATAAAAAACAACATTGCTACATTAAAACAAAGAATGAGTGCAATGTAACGGATGCATCTGTCGTTTCTCTGGGGACGGAAGGGGGAGGGGCGGAGGAGGCCGTGATGGATGAGCGGGCAAAGTGGTGACATCATTGCTTCCTGCCGACTACATGAGCGCCTGCTACTGTAGATCAATCCAAACCCATCAGTCACTCGCAGCTCTTCTGTTTTCACTCAGCTGCTCTCAGCCAAATCGTCCATCTCAGGCTGGTACGCAAGTATGGAAATGTGTGTCCTTTTTCCAAAAAGTGTTACTCTCATTATTCTAAGAAACATGACAATGACTAAAATTGAAGGGAATGTTTTATACAACTAGTCGAGTACATAAAAGTAAACTTAAACAAGTAAATTGGTTTTAAATAAACTGAAATTTTCCAGTTTAAGTGACCAAATTACCTCCTTAGCATTGTACAGTAAACTAAATTCTTTGGGTCCCCCTCACATCCTCATTTCTTATATGGAAGCTGATGTTGAACTAATTATTTTAAAGCTAATTACTAAATGTATAGTTCACAAAATACCCTATCCTCTTGACCACAACACTGAGGTTTCTTATTCATGCCATCTAACATTTTCCCTAAAATGAACGCTAACAATGAGATTCAGTTCAAAGCAGTAAAATCTCAGTCGTGTTCCTTACAAAAAAAAAAAGGAAAAAATGAAAATATTGGTAATACGAAATGTGGACACTCCCGAAAAATGCCAAATACATTCATTAAATGTACAAACAACTGATTTTACTCTACCATTTAGAGTAAACTGACCCATCTGTGTGATTAAAACTCCAAATATTCATGAACATGGTTTCAGGTAAAAAATGTTTAAAATCAAAACTACAAAAACTCATCATTATAATCTAAGGAGCCAATACTGTTTCCGGAAATAATGCCATTACATAGCTAAGCCACGGTTTCTGAGTTGCAAATCTCGGCAGGGAATTTAAATTGGAATACGGGTTTACCTCTACATCTTCTTTAAGGGTAATGCATTAAACTGAGTTTAATATGAAATTAAAGTGTTCTGGGAGCATATGTAGGGTTTGCACTATAAAAATAGCCATTTTAGGCATTTTTCTTACCAAAACAGCATGTTTTTTCACTATACGTGGGTGCTTTTGGAACGTAACCCCCACAAAAAGCAGGGATTACTGTAATCTCATTTTTGTTTATGTGGTTTGGACATATCTAAACAGACATCTATAAAATGATGCACAGGCAAAAACACTGCTAGCAGTCACCTTGAAGTCCATTGTTATATACGGCAGCCTGTCATGCACAATATAATGAATTTAATTTGCGCAGAACTGTGAATAGAGGGGTAAAATCTTCCATACCCTACTGACTACATCTGCCTCAGAGCTCCAAAGTTAAACTGAAGAGGGCGATTTCAGACACCAAATACATCTCCGCTGAACCATTACATGAGGAGGAGTTTGATTTTTCTTTGACAAACTACTCCTTTCACAGCTGAAACACATCAAACTGAAGCAACCAAGCTCTTTCCCAAGAGTCCTGCTTTTATTATTACAAAATCATCCTTAAAAACATTTACAGTCAGAACACGGAGCCAGGGTGTGCCGAGTAGTCCCATCATAACGGCAGGAGAAACTTCAGTGAGGTTCGATTCCCCAGATATCCCAACAGAAGCGTTCACATTCTCAAGGGAAACCTACTGGAGATGGAGTTCTGAAAATCTGGCAGACATTTTTTTGGGGGTCTTCCAAGAGTGTTACTAGCTTAAACATTATAAGGCAAGTTTTTTTTGATTATGTTTTTTATACATTCAAATGTTTACAGACCTAAAGGTTTCTACAACAGAAGGTTGTTTTCAACCCAATAGGTAAAAATCATCCTATGCTTCACTGAAATGTCATGAAATCTCAATCTACTGTATACAGTAAATAAGTTACTCAGTAAAATGAGTCGTTTTGTAAAGCAGGTGGTCAGTGAATCTGTCAGAGATGACACGTTTGAGGCGTAAATGGCCTAGAGCCAGTTTCACCGTTTACAAAACGAGACGATTGAGGACAAAAGTGAAAAACTGGGGGTTGGCATCAAAAATCAACTAGTTATTGATACGCTCTCATAACCTGTTACTGCTTGGAGTGCCTACTTACAGCAGTATTGGGGGAAAAACTCATGGTTTGATATTACTGTAACGGTTACACTGCAGTTCTTCCATCATATTCCAAAAAGAGGACCAAGGGACAATCTTTAATGCTACTTCTGAATACACTAGACCCGCCCATGCTCCACCTTCAAATGCTAGGTTGTTGCAAGCTTTACAGTTCATTTGTACAGTCTCATTCTTGGTAAGTGCTTAGTTTTGTTTTAAAATCCCTACATTTGATGTTTCTTCTGTACGGTTCGTACATTCATTGCCGTTTCCAACCTCCCAAGATCCAGTCAGCTACACCAACACAGTCCAGCCTGGCAAAACCTCTAAACTCAACGTTGTGTGGTCAATTTAAAGCCTTCTGTCCAGTGGGAATGTGAATAATTTATATAATTTAAGTACTACAGTTTAGGTTGAGTGGGATTTCTGCCAGTGTTCTGTAATGTTCTGTAACCTAGCAACCGTTGCTACAACAGAACCCATTTGTGGGCGGAGCATGGCTAGCTATGACAACAGAAGCACCTGTTGTTGTTAATTTCATAATAACCACGTAGTGTACCTTTAGTGTACCTTTACATTATGCTGAAGTTTTTTTGATCTCTGAAAATGCTTCATCTCATTTGCAAAAACACCATTCATGGTTGTGTAGGGAACCAAAAACGGTTCTATCGTCTTAACAGTGCTGAGGGATATGGAAATGCCCTGGAAAAGGCACAGGAGTCACCTTGCTTTCACATGTTCTTTGTCATAATCTGATCTGGAAAACACACAAAGATGCACAACGTGACCTTCACCATGACAAAGAGAAACCGACAAACAAAAAGGAGAAAGAAAAAAAAGACGAAACAAAACGCAGTGTGCTGGGGAATGTTCCGTCTAGGCTACTAGTGTCTGTTGGTTTGTCTGTAGGGTGGATACCAGGGAGGACAGCGCTCAGTAGTGGTGTTATTCCAGCTCCACCAGAAGATCGCCCTCTCCCACCGTATCACCTGCTTTACAGCGCACACTCTTAACCTGAGGGCAGAGACAACACACACACACACAGAAATACACACACAAGCAAGAGAACACATTATATTTGCATCCACATCCACTTTTAGCCAACATTAATTTTTTTACTCAACATTTTAATACGCATCTCTGACTGGAATTTAGTTTTAAACCGCTTCTCTAACAAGGGCGGGGGAGGGGGAGGGCAAAAGAGTCAAGTCTGGAGGAGAAAACATCCAATCCTTTATACATTTAGTGGTGAAATAACACCAAATCCATCCTTTCTTCCTCACTTTCTTCACTTCTCCCTACGGCTTTCTCTTCTGGAGGAGTACCTTCTTTATGTCATAGTGATTAATTGAGCTGAGTGGCACTGAGGTGGATTATGTATCATAAGTAGGGTGTGTGTACGCGTGCATGTGTGTGTGTGTGTGGTCACCTTGGCGGTTTTTGCAGCGGTCATGCTGTTCTGCATCTTCATGGCTTCAATCACACAAATTTCCTGGCCCTCTGCAACCTACAACACACACCGACACAACAGAGAATTTCATTAACACGGGCACGGGCCTCACAATCGTATGTGTAATGACTGGAGCGCGCGCGTGTGTGCGTGTGTGTGTGTGCGTGTGTGTGTGTGTGTGTGTGGCGAGTGCAGCTTTGATGATTTTGATGATCACTCTCCAGCAGTGAACTCCACAGTCCACATTCAAGCACAAAAATTACATTCTTGTCATTAATCAAGCGCTCTATCAGCTATATGGAGATTTCTGTGTGTGTGTGTGTGTGTGTGTGTGTGGATGAAGAGGCTTCTAAAGCTCAGAGACTGGCAGCACTGGTCCTAGCATTATCCAGGCTCTAAACAATACTTGACTAGTGTCTCATTTCTGACATACAATGCATTATTTGGGGTCTTCAGATCATACGAAGTGCACAATGCAGTTTGGAGCTGTATCTAGAACCCTCTATGAACATTAGCTCGTATAGACCCCCACTGCATTCCAACAAAAGGAGTGACCAAGAGCTTTATTTGATCACATTTTAATGATGAAAGACCATAAGGATGACTTAAGTGAGCAATATGCACACAGTTATCTGCACATGGTGGCCTTGATTCACTCCCAGCAGCTTCTTTTGTTCCCATTTTTCAGCCCTGGATTGAATACAGTACAGATAAATACTGATTATAGTGTGTGAGGAGTAATAAAACACTAAAAAAGCAACTCACAATGAGGAGAGACCACCCTTTCTCTGAAAAGGCTAAAAACCCTGAGGTTTCTTTAGTATTACAGACTCAACACACACAGCCTGTGGTTTGAACAGGAGGTAGACCACCAGGGAGGGCTAGGACAGGTCTTGTTCATGGCCTGAACCCACCAGAAACACGACAGAGGCTCTGAGTTCCCGGTTTTAATATCATCTGAGACATTCACGAAGGTGCATCATTAAACTTGTCACACCTTCATACCAACATCTTCATCTCATCTTTGAAAATTTCCATCCAAATAATTTAAAAACACTCCCACATGTGATTCCAGGCACCTCTTCAACAGTTGCTTTTTCCGAGGTCACAAACATGCCTCAACTCAACTACATTTTCTTTCTAGAGCATTTTACCATTTTAGTAAAGGATCACTATCCTTTTAATGACCTTCGCTCGCTGGATAAATGTGTTGCAGTTTGTACAACAAATGTTGTGGCTTTAAAACAAGAAGATTTCAAACAAAAAAGAGATACACAGTGTTTCCCTGCAATGTCACGGTTCGGAACTCGCGGATTTTTACCTAGAACTGCACATTTTTGGGGGGGATTTTTGGCAATACTTCATTTTTTCCAGACATTTTAGTGCTAAACTATTGAAAAAATATTATTTACTAATTTTGTAACAAATATCAATGTAAATTCAGCTACATTTACACATAAAATATAACTGTATACATTTTTTTAGCATTGTTCAGAGAACAAAAAGCAACTGTATATTGTAGTGTAGGGAAGTTCGGCTCTGTTTAAAGATTGGGCTCTTTTGGCTCGGCTCCCTTAAAAGAGCCGGCTCTTATGGCTCCCAAATGGCTCTTTATTTAGTATCACTCAGAGCCTTCTATTTTAGCCCAATTTATCAATTGTGAATGTTTTGTGTATTGGTAAGCAACTTTTTAATTCCTTATTTTTCATTTAAAAATACACAGTTACTATTATTTAACATTGTAATAAAACTTTAATTGAACAATCGAACACAACCACAGCAAACAAATCAAATAACCTAAATAAAGGGAAAAGTCTATATAATAAACATATATAACAAAACACTTTTGTCTTTAGTGCAGGTTGGCATTGAGGAATATGAGATGTCTCAGCTTGGAGGGGCTGATGCGATTTCTCCTTTCTGTAATTATTTGCTTCTTTTTTGTTTTTCACTCATTTTTTCACTTTCTCCCAATGGACTCGCAGTTAATGCCGTCTCCCCCGCCTCTCTCTGTTGCTCTGTGTACCTGGCCTGTACCGCTACACTCGCTATCTTTAAAGCATGCTTCCCTTTCCTTCTTTCACATAATGGTACGATCCTAGTGGGTCCTCCCGTGTGATTAGCTGCATGGTGTTCCCAAATGAAGCCCCGCCCCTACTTATGACAGAAGATACGGCTCTCCCCGACGGGAGTCGGCTCTTCTCGTTCGCTACAAAGAATCGGCTCTTAGAGCCGGCTCGTTCACGAACGACACATCACTAGTATATTAGATGTTGCCCTCATGTTCTCGTGTTTTTCGTTTTGTTCTTCTTAAAGCCCTAAGATGCCGCCCAAGCAGCCTGCACCTTCTAAGGCTCCTGGCAATGAACCTACGCACCAGAAAAAGTTTGAGTGTGTGCATGGTGAGAGTGTGGGCGTGGCTGATAAGCGTGTGAGAGAGGTGAGCAGGTTTAGTGCTGGTTCAAGGTTCAGAGGCGTGAGTTGTGGCCCTACAGCAACTTAACTGTCATAGAAAATACTTTATTAAACAGAGGGGGTTGAGCTCAGTCACTGCCCAGTGTCTGCTTTAACTGGCGGGTCACTACCATACGACTCCTCCTGAAGCGCCTGAGGTAGAGGTGCCACCCGATAAACCGTAAATCCTCGTCTGTAATCAATGTCATTCATTATCGGTGTTTAGCCATACATTTTACTGGTTTCATTACTGTATATAAAATTAATTCACTGTATTTACTCTGCTTATACCAAAGAAAAGGCCCGTGCATGAATTACAGTACAGTCTGTGCATGAGTAACATCGGTATCAACAGTCTAGCATTGTGGGAGTTCAGTGTAAACTGTACAGTATAGATGCCTTTATATTCTCTTTAAGGGTAAAGTATAAAGCAGAGTTTAAAATAAAATTTTGTTTTTTTCCCACAAATTATCATAAATTCGCAGTTTTTCCACAATTGTCAGGGTTTTCCTGTAACGTACAAAAAAAAGTATAACACAAACAAGGCTAGTCTTTAATTAAAAGCTAAATAAAAGAGATTCATACGTTTGTGAAAAGTACGTACTGAGCCTCAAGTCCTGGGTAAAGACGGAACAGGGTTCCATCAAAGTTTGGAGTCAGAATAACAGAAAAATTCAATGCAATACGACTGTAAAACTGAATACGGACATAAACTGAAAACGGAAAAATATTAAACAAAATATTAACAGCACTCCTTTTTTTTACTGTATTAAAATAACCTGAAGGGAGACCCCACTGTACTGAAATGAACCGAGCAATTAATGCTCAGTCGTCACACCCCTACCATATATGGGCCTGCGTTTGCGAGTGTATAGACAGTAATCAGTGGGAAAGCTCTTAGCTGGAGTGCGAGTGAGTGTCGGCTGCATAATAGAGAGGCCAGTTTTACTGGAACAGGGCACGGACTGGCTGTAATGTATTAAGTGGAGCCAGTCAGTCTGGCATATATATGACATTTCCTCTCTGAATCAGCGCTCTTTCAATCCAACCTGACTGACACACACACACACACACACACACACACACACACACACACACACACACACACACACACACACACACACA
>JBBPDE010226654.1:0-13024 GCA_037974605.1 Nannopetersius ansorgii | reverse complement strand
CACACACACACACACACACACACACACACACACACACACACACACACACACACACACACACACACACACACGTCAGTTACTCGTCCCTTTCCTTTTCCAACAACCTACATAACTGTCATGATTCACAGAATCACAGCTATTACAGGTTATAAACACACATCACATCAGGAGGTCATGCACTGTGTTTACTGGTGTTAATGAATGTACTTGAACTCCTTCATTGGTAATAAAATAACTAATCTGTTTCAGTTGATCCTAAAGCAGCATAATGGGGTTTAAGTCTGGGTACTTCTGGCCACTCCATGTTTTCCAGCTAAATCTTATTCTTTTTTCTAAGGCAGTTGTGGCAGAGCTTGTACTTATATATACTTTCCTCTTTCCTCATGCTCGCTTTCTCTTTTACCATGAGAGTGAAAGAAAAAAGGAAAAGAGAGAGGTAGAAAAAGGGACATAAAAAGAAAAAACGTAGTCAAATAGACAGAGAGATTCAACAAATTACTCTGCAAAAATAAACAGTGCAATAAAGGAGTTGAATTCAACTTTTCCATTTGTGAGTGGCTTAAACAAACACTGATGTTCTCTGAACGAAAGCAGAATAAGGAAAAAAAAAAGAGAAACGATGTGACAACACATAGGGTTTTACTCTTAATTACCTGCCAATAACAAGCACAGACTGAACTCATTTACATAAGCAAGAGAGTGAGAGAGGGAAGAGGAACGAGGGGATAGATGGATATGAAGAGAGTAAGACCTGAATGCAGTAAACCAGGAATCAATGATGAAAGAGTGTGTGTGTGTGTGTGTGTGTGTGTGTGTGTGTGTGTGTGTGTGTTTAGTCCATCTCTGTTTACACTCTCTCTGTTCTGTCTCCAGCCTGATGCATTTTTAATCATGTTGCAGGGAAAATAATCTCACTTGTAAATCAGATGAAGGGAGAAAAAATGGTAAGTGTTTCCAATAAAAAAGCCAGAGAGTGGAATCACAAGGTAGGTGCTTCTAATAATTAGAATAAACACTAAAACATATATACACTAAAGAATAAATACACAATGTGGTGTGTTTATACTGTACTGTGCAAAAGCCTCACAGTACCTTTGTGAGACTTTTGCTAACCTTAACTTTTTTTGTAACCAGTGTGTGATGAAGTCTTTCTGGTCACAAATTTAACACTAAAATAAATGCAAACAAACAAGAAAGCAGTAAAAAAGTATCAAGATGTGTTTTGTATGTATAAAAGTAGTTGAAATTTTCCGAGCTGTTGAGAACACGGGTTGAGTTCCAGATTTCTTCTGGATTCTTCCAGCCGTTGCTTGGATTTGTGTAATTCCATTAGCAGCTCCTGATTTAATTTAGTGAAACCAGATTTCTAGAGGAATTAAAGTTATACTTCCACAAGGAACACACTGATATACCGATCATAAAACAACAATTTTATCTGTATTTATTATTTTTAGTATGTTAGTAATATAAGTGTGAAAACGAATGCACTCCCTGCTCACCTGAACAGTTTAATATTATTTTTGCACAGCATGAAGAACAGCACGGGCTAGTGTGGAATCTGGAGCATTAGAGGAGTTTCAAAGTCGGCTAGTTTGAGTGGATGGATGAATGAAATGGGGAGGCCAGGCTTGTTTAGTGGTTCTGATATAAATCAGGCAAATAACACTGAGGCTCTGAGCCAACCAGCCAGCGATGACCTTCACACAGTCAAGGCCTCCACACACCAGGACGAGAGCAGCTTCCACCTACTGCCTCCAGTTGCTGATTCAGATCAGCTTCCTCTCCTCAATCCACATTTTGCTGACCAGCCCAGATATCTTCACTCTTCAGTTTGTTTATTTATGAGAGCTACAAAGCTAATGTAGCTAATAACCAATGAAAGCACATAACCCACCAATTAGCATGGGTTAGTGACATCTGTCCATGTTTTTGTATTACAGTAAGTCGTACAGTGTCAGAAACCACATTAGAGAATTTGAGTCTATTAGAGAACTCTCAGAGGGAAAGAAATCAAAACAAGACTCTTCTTTGTTCAGCCTGTTTTTCCTAAACATAACTCAGTTTAACATGAATATGAGATTTGGACCATTTTCTAACACTTCTTAAATTCAGCTCCAGAGAAAGAGCCTTCCCCTACTCTCAGTTCGATCTCAGATCCTAAAATGCTCTTTCTTTTCTCTCCCTGCTCTGACCTTTGTCTCAGATCATCCGATCTTTGGATAAATCATACGATTCAACAAAAAACTTGGTTGTCTTAAAGATAAGATTACATAACGTCTGAAATCTGTCTAAGTGATCAAATTCACTAACTCAAAGTCAGAGAGTTCCATAAGGTTGATACAGTGAAGAAAACTGAGAAGCAAGCCAACGAGAACAGCAAAAGATCTTAAGCTAATTTTAGCTTTTCTCCTTATTTCTCATTAGGGTGGTTTAGGACAGTGGCCCCCAACCCCCGGGCCACGGGCCGGTACCGGGCCGTGGGTCATGTGGTACCGGTCCGTGGGCTGCAGAGAAAAAAAATAAAACTGTGGATGTTACCCGTCTAATGTTGTCGGCTCGTTGTTATGAAAATGCTGTTAATAAAGCTGCGAGTACACATTGGATTTAAGTTTATTATTGTATTTTAAAGATACCCCATTATTATATTTTAAAATATCCCCATTTTTATGTGCATCATTTATTTGTATAAATACGTATATTTATCTGCCACTCCTTAAAGGCCGGGCCGTGAAAATAGTTTCTGATATTAAACCGGTCCGTGACGAAATAAAGGTTGGGGACCACTGGTTTAGGAGAAACAAGTCACACTTCAATCATCTCTAATTAAGATGATTTATTTCTGACCAGACAAAGAAAAGACCTCTGTGAGCAGCAATATCTTCACCTGAGATAATTGCTGGCCATAAGTGTCCATGACTGGTAGTATATGTGTTTTAATATATGTGTCTAAGGTTGAGAGCAGCATAGAATGTGTGCTATTGGTGTGATAAAACCTCAGTTTATACACAAGGTCACACTAACAGAAGCTTTGGCGTCCAGCTCATTACTCCTGCACTGCAGGAGGGCGGGGCTCCGTCCCCAGTCAAGCGCGGTGGGAGTAATTTATAAGGAGTCAGGCTGAGACCAGCTGAGGCCTCGTCCCCGACACCATCAATTCAGATTAGCACACAGGCTAAACACAAGGCAAGGCTAGCAGCTTTCATAAAGCCTGATGGGCTCGTTCACCTGCTGCTGGAATACTGTCCTCATCTGAGGGCCTATATTATAGAGATAAAACAGGTAGGAGGATTACGGTATATATCTTACTTGTATTTTTAATGTAGTCTTGGGGAACAGTTTTCCAGGCTTCCTGAAGGACTTTCAAAGACTCCATTTCAGTCCAGGCCATGAACCCGACTAGTTTCAGAGGAATGTTTTTGTTTGTAAAGCCGCACAGTGAAAAAAAAACAGGTGCAGATAATTCCAGATGATCGGGTGGTGATCAGTATACTGGAGATGCTGAATGCTGAGTGCTTGGAACTCCTTTATATAGGCACCTTCTATCTTTAGGCTGCCTGTCACAGTAAAACATTTGCTCCTGTTTCTTTCATTTAGTCTACTCAATATGCCAAAGATAAAAAGGTTTGACAGGCAGAAAATAGTATCTGTGCGCCAACAAGGTGATTCAAAGCAAAATATGAAGAAATGAGGGAAGGAGCTCAAGATAAACGCACAATACTCTTTTGTTCATCTAGTACTGGCAACTTTACCGGAAACACCTAACAGTACACATACATTTCAAGCAATAACAGCAGGCTAGAAACAGACACCACACATCTCGGCTGATCAGCTATAAATGGGGGTGAGGAGAAAATAAGTGGAAATCGTCGATCCATCATTTAAAAGGTGAAATGCTGTGTCCTTTACTTAAAACCCAGGCAGCCGTGTGTGACGTTGTCTTGGCAGCTCTTGTATTTGCTGTAGCAGCGTCCCTGTAAACACCTAAAGGCTAATGCATTCAGGTTGCTCGCAACAGTGTGTGTGTGTGTGTGTGTGTGTGTGTGTATGGAAAGCCAAAGGCAGCTGCAGATTCTATTCATGCTGCAGCTCTTTAAATGACTCTCGAGCGTCTCTCTAGTAGTCGACAGGTAAATTTAGACTCGACAGAGTGAAGAGACGAGCGATACGAAGGGCCATAACCCCAGAGCAGCAGAGAGAATCATTCATGCTGCATCTAATATACATCAAGAGAGCTAGCTCTCGGAGCAAGGGAGAGTGAGAGAAGAGGCCTTGTTAAAATTTAGAACCAAATCAAAGCCGAGCGGGCTGAGATCACACGAGAGATCTTGTCTCATCCAGAGACCAAACACTCCTAATGAAGACATTGGAGCCGGTCGCGAACATAGGGGGCACTAAGGAGACACTAGGGTGAACAATTAACTCATCAGTGAGTGACCGATTATCTAAAACGTAATATGCCACTACATGCAGCACTGTGCAATGGTCTTGAACACCCTCTCATTTCCTTCTAGTTTGCTTTGAATCACCTTGTTGGTGCAAAAACACTATTTTCTGCCGTCAGACTGTCTTATATTTGGCATGTTGAGATGAAATGTTAGAAACGGGAACAAAGGATTTAGTGCGCCAGACTGGTGAAGACCTTACAGACTTACACAACCTCTGCCATTATACACTATCGCAAGTATTTTTATACTCGTGAGGACCTTATTTTATCTCAGAAAAAAATATATAGTGATGGATGTGGTTAGGGCTGTATTGATAACGTATCAATAATGATACTGGTTATTTATACTGATACGCATTGATATGCTTACTGATCCCACTCTCAAAAATTTGGTGCAAAGAATAGACACAGTAGTTACTTTAGCATAAACCTTTTTTATGGGGGGGGGGGGGCTAAGGATCTAAATAAGGATCTTGTATATATGTATTGATGGAGGTGCGTGATGGAGGTGCGTCACTGCAAATGTTCAACAGATGTCTGTTGATGATGTGCTACACCCGTCCCTCCACTGATCCCACCCTGACTGAATAAGCAGCTGTGCAACAATGTATTAACACAGTATAGCAGCACTGTCTGTCCAGGAGATGCTCTGGATTTCTGTACTGACCCATCAGCAACTGGGACCACTCCGTACCAGTTCTCCATACACATCAATTATAGCAAGCAGATCATTAGTATGGAAAGTAGCAATGTCCCAGTCGTTTCCAAACATCCAGTAATGTACTCCGTATGAATGGAAACTGAGTCTGCACAGTGGCATGCAAAAGTTTGGGCACCCCCAAGTTACATTCTGCACAACAAACTTCTGCACCTTTTTATTTATTTTTGGCTCATTTGTGGAGCAAAACATTACAAATTGCGTAAAATATAGCCTCAATTTTTCATTTGATGTTACAGGAAAGCATGTATCAAAATTTGCCTTAAAACTCATGTTCAAGTTTGCTCCCAGGAGATAACTTATCACTCAACAAATTCAACCAAACATGTCATCTGACCACAAGTGTAAAAACATTTATACATTAATTATTTTTATACAAAAGACAATCCCAGATTATTACAGATAACTATAGCAGCCAGTAACTTTACAATTAGACAGTTTATTTTAAGTACATTTTATGTTTTGGGATGCAATTAAATGATTATTTTAAAGTCTTAAATTGCTACTTTTATGCAGAGCTGCTTTTAAGTAAATGAAGCTCATTAAGGTTCTTATTTTCAAGCTTTAACAGAAGTTTCCTAACTTTAGCTAGTGGTTGAGATAATGTCAGTAACATCAATCTCAGTAACATCAAGATGGAGACTTAATATTGGATGGGGAATTGACAAGGCTATATAATCAGAATCAGAATCAGAGAACTTTATTTATCCCGGAGGAAATTGTTCAAGCTATAGATATATCAATATCAGCTCAGATTGAGATGTTGCTCAAGAGAAGTGTAATGACAGTATGATACTTTTGCATTTGTGTGTTTTGCTCGTCAGTCACTTACCAGGAATCGCAGGTCATCAAAGCCGTTCAGCAGCAGTTTGCTCTCGTACTGCGGCAGTCCCACATGCTCCAGCCAGTCACCAACGGGCTGATCCAGCAGCCGGCTGACCCCACCTGCTGACAGAGGGAAACGCTTCAGCAGGGAAAAGCCCCGCAACCGGTAACATCGGCACCCAGAGGACGACATGTGGCACTGCCACATCATCCTCGGCCAACAATACCGGGAGCATGAGCACCAGGAGGGCAAGGGCGACAGCGTCCCGGCCGAGAGACGGGCAGCAAGGCCCGAGGATGCACAAGAAAAAGAGGATAGGTTTGAGTCAGGGGTACAGCAGGGTTCTGGGATGGAGAATCAGATGGTCTACTTCGTTCAAAAGAGTCTGGATTCAGCCAAACCAAAGCAGAACATTATCACAGGTTTAAAAAGTTTATAGGTGGTCCAAGTTTAGGAAGTGTCCCTGCAGGATGTCTGATCTTAAGGCCCAACCCTTCTGAGCAGTTCATTCACCAAAATCAAGGCTGGTCTGTTTCAGGCCAAAATTCATAACATCCATAAGAGTTGCATTACAAAAAGTGCATGTCCTGAGCACCAGTTTATAGGTCTGTACTACAGCTAGGACTGTTGTTAACCTGCCCCTTTCTCAAAAAGCAAGCTTGCATTCTAGTCGTCTGGATTCCTGTGATCGTTCCTGGTTGATGCAGGTTACCAGTTTCAGATTTCAGAGCAGAATTCATTGGTCAAGTTACTTGTCTCACTGCATGGATATCTGCAGGGTTGCAACAGAAGGTGTTTGTGTTCAAAGGAAAATGAAAAAGCTTGTTTAAAATGAAGGGACTGTCTCCTGTCGAAAACAGCAAGCTTGCAGATGCATGTTCCAGTGTGCACTCTAATTGACCAGGTTCCTTAATGAGAAACGACTTCAGAAGTAATAAACATCACCAAGCTGGAGGCAGGTCTCACCCGAGCAGGCAGGGCTTCGGAGAAACTATAGGAAAGGATCACTAAGCCAACACCGAGACCCATGTGGTCCCTCTCCCTCCTGTTCAGCCCACAACAAAGTCTTGAGCACAAATCAAAGCAGCCGTCCCTGAAGACCTCGGTGAATGAAGGCACTTACCACACTTGCCAAGCAACGTACCCAGAGTGGCAATTAACACTCTGGTCTATAGCAGATAATTAAACGTGTATTATGTTAGGGCACAAAAGCCAACAGTCTGAGTTTTCTGGTCGAGAGTTCTTAGTGGCATCTTGGAAAAGCATAGTCCTAAAGGGGCCAGTTCACTTCATTCACAAGGGTTCGATCTCCACTGGGAGCCTAAAGTAGCCCAGCTTGCATGACTTGCATTTGCCAGGTTCGCTCAGCTCTATTCTTGATCAAGAGGTGCATCAGCTGCATGATAACACAATAAAAGCACCCAGAGCTGGGCAGGTTCCCACAGCTCAGTACAGCTGTTGGCGCTCTGGTGCAGCACCAATTATACTCGCCTTTTATCAAGCTTGGATATACTCAAACTTGATATCTCGGGTATGGAGAGCACAAACGTCAGCTTACCTTAAACTTCCCCTGAGCAGAATGGTATTAGAAGCAAAGCTTTGAGATAAATCCACACAAACTAGACACATTAAATAACCTGATGTGACTCATTTAGAACTGTCTCGACCAGCAACTTAGTTTCCTTGCTTGTCTTTAAGATGAGCAAAGCCTTTCCAAGAACGTTTCAAAAGTAAAGTAGACCCAATTCACTGAGAAAGTCAGAAGCAAATCCCATGGTCCAGTTCAGGCTTTGCAGAAAGGTCCCCTTCTCCAAAGCACAAGGTGATCAGGAGATCTGGGGTATTCCTCTGTGTACTGCTAAATTTGAGTGAAACTTCATCTCGATGCTGGATGATCCTTCAAGACTTGGCTGAGGCGTTCAAGCGGAAACCCTAACCCTGTAATCCCAAAGATGCAAAAGCTGCCGTTCTCCAGTCAGTTCTGCTCCGCAGCCTTCTGCTCTGTCTCCTTCCCTCGCTTTCTCATTCGCCCATCCTCTGCTGCCTTTCCTCCCTCACTCCCTCTCTGCTCCCCCCATCCCTCCCTCTCTCTCCCTCCCTCCCTCTCCCTCCCTCTCTCTTCCTCCCTCCCTTTTCCCCCTTCAGAGAAACCGCAGGGCTGGTGTTCATTGTTTGAGGACTCAAGCAATTGTTCCGCTCAACAAATCCTGTCCCTCACTGTTTTCATAACCCCGCCCCGCACCCTCTCATCCTGTCTTTAGGGGCGACAGTGATGATTGGTAGGTGCTCCAACATCCATGGCACGCTCAATGGAACTATTGATACCACTGAAGGTCTATTAGAAGAACATGCATGAACGCATCCAAGCAAGCTTATTACTATGCTGTAGGGCAAACCAATTCATTGCCCAACACACTCATTAATATTTCAGTACCTTTTCCCATACACAGCCCTGCAAACCATAGCAGGGGCTGCCAAAGTGTTGCAATAGCATTGCCAAACTTTAGATCAACACAAACCAATGCTTTAAAATGGGAAACAATTACATAAGACTGTAAATCTCTGTATCTTTTCAAGAGTTGCAATTAAAAGTCAAAACTCCACAGTGGTCAAGCTTATAAACAAATACCAATCAACATTTAAAACCGCAAAATCTTTCAGCAAGCTTTGGAAGAGGAAGACAAAATAAGTAGAACTGATTTAATGCACGGTACATAATATAAAAAGGAATTTTTTAACAATGTTATCCAGATCACAAAGATGGGAAATGACACCAAGATGCTGTAAAGATTAAAAGACCATCTTAAGAAGGAGTGGGACAGATCTCCGGGAGGGGAACAGAAATTTCTGCAACCAGGGTGCCTGCGGCAAACAGGAAATGAGGTCGTGAACATGGGCGTCTGTGGGACAGAGGGAAGACTGGTCCTCTAGTTAGGTTGACACAGAGAGAGCAAATCCTAATTGGGTCAAAAAACCCCAGTAAGAACTGAGAGAATCCTACAGGAAACGCGCTGATTCATCACGAGACTTGGCACATGCTGACTGACCCGAAACGAAGATGAGACTCTTGTAAGCAGGAGTCCTCCATGCAAGCTTGTTAGCAGAAAAGCAATAACATAAAAGCAGAACTGCAAGAGAGGCTGGACAGCACAGGCCACACACACTCCTCCACTGGAACGTTATTGATCAAGCAGCAGCAAACGCAGAGTAATTGTCTGGTTAAGTGATCAACACTTCTATCCAAGCATGCAAATGAATTGCAGGTTTAGCCGTAGTTGACTAGAAACAGACCCTGAAGCTTAAGTGCCTTTGAGAGTTGCACAATAGTTTTTACAGAATTTGTGAATGTGAGTCAAAGAAAATCGATAAGAGAACAGTGCAGCTAAAAAGTAAAGACACAAGTGGGGAGAAAAGGCACAGCCAATATCCACCAATTGGCAGGTCTAAATATCCATCACAGCTAAAAAAAAAAAACTACCCATAGAAGAGCAGCAGATTGCTATAAAATAACCAATATAAATATTGCATAACTAAAAATACCCCAACAGAACAACAGCTCAGTAGAAAAGACATCAATAAGAGAACAGCATATAAAAATGTAAACAGATGAACAACACAGCCACAAATCTATCAATAAAAACTGCTCAGATATAAATTCAGACCTATAAGGTCTGGGGACTGATCTCAAATAAATCTAAAATAGAAAACGTTATAGCTGGTATTTAGAAACTAGCATGAAGCTAAGCATCTAATTCCTGGCCCTGCTGCCTTAGTAAGACCCTCAAAGTCCATTAAATCAGCTGCTAAAACACCAGCTCCCCCACTAACCAAGGTCATCCATCACCAAGGCTAAACATCTCAGCATCCATTGATTTAACTCTCCAGGGTCTCCATGTCCTTCATCAGATCAGATCACAGTCTAAGCCATTCTTGTACTTAAAGACACAGACAGCCATTCTGGACATGGGAAGGATTTCAGGCTTGGCCGTGATCTTCTGGTAAGTTGAGAGGTTATTCTGGTCCATCCTTTGGATATTAAGACGGATTTTGTTACATAGGGACACTACAATCACATGGACATAATACACCCGAAATGACTCAGAGATACAAGGATCAGAAGCCCAACGCTAAGCTGAAGTCTTTGTTTTCCTTAATGACAGGCATTTTCCTTTAAAGCCTACTGTCACACCAGTGTGATCTGAAATATTCAACACTGAACATTTGAACACTTCTAACTGCTGATCACTGCATGTTAATGACGATTCTGAGATTTGGGATTGCAGTTGTATTTACACCCAGATGTATACTTTTATACATCTGATAGTCCTTCAATAATTAAATCACACTAAACTCGGCAGTGTCCCAACAGCTGTAGGATGGAGCACCTTGCAGGACATTCAAGAGCACAACACACACAGGCAAGAAAAACACATAGGCAAGAAAAACACATTCGCTGTTTGATACTGTAAAACAAATCTTCTTGTTTGTGCAACTATTGAGCCATCTGACATGCACCTAAGTAATGCCGGCAAACAACCTTGCAGAGCTGTTTCGGTTCCATGCCTAATCTGTTTTTATTAAGTATTTATGTTCATCCTTAATCATTCAACACTACTATGACAATGTACAGTAACCACAGCAGTAGCACAACAAATACGATCACCCTGTTGAACGAGTCACGTGTTAAAGTCTGATGGCGACACTAGCATTGATGCGAATGTTGGCTCACTGACTCGCAGCAAACAGACATCTTTAATTAAAAATAAAAGAGATACCAGACAGTCGCTGTCTGTCTGTATCACCACTAGCCTGATATTGCTGCTCTGAATCTGTGGCTCTTAAATAATGTGGCACAACTAGAGCGAATACAAGAACATTTTACAATACCAACTGATTCGTGAGTTTCGTGCATCGGCAAAGAGACTACAACACAACAGGTATAACCTGACTCTCTTGTTGAAGGGGTAATGAAATCGAGGCATCTGTCTGGTGATTAATGAAAGCCTGGGAGCGGCGACGCCTTTATTAGCTCATCTGGAGTGATGGAAAGGCCTCGGAATTCTAAATGAGCAAAAGCTCAACTCTGTCTTTATTCACTTTAAAAGATCACATTAGAGAGTGCATTCAGTTTAAATGACCGCATTAACTCTCAAATGAGATACTGCAACTGACGGCTGGTGGTTCCTTTAAAACAATATGCCGCTAAAAAATGCTGCAGCAGCTGCATTAGCATTCTTTTAAGCTAATTATTTCATTAAGTGGTTTTGATGATGTTAGCACAGAGCGACACACATTTCTGAAATCACACTTAACATACATCATGTCAAAGGAATAGTTCAGTAGTTAAACATTTCCACTCAGAACAGATGTGGTCAAACAAACAAGTTCAAATTTAGCGGTTTTAATTAGTGCTAATGCTGCTAACACTGGGCATCATTAATATTTTCCTGTAAACTTCTCTGGATCCTCACACCACAGTCATTTCATTAAGGTGGATTATACTTGTGGATATGGTTTATGACACAGCATTACTTCACAGTTTGTGAAAACAGACCCTGTTGTGAAAAAAGCCATCACACTGTTCGGCTACACACCGATGTTCATTTCATTTTTAAAGCTCAAGCTATACTGCATCCTAAATCAGGTCCACAAATCTAATACACATTAATGAAGAGCTGGATGAGGTTTGAGTAGGGCCAGAGAAGCTCTGGGGATGTGTTAATTGGTAAAAGATTTGACTATTGATGTCTGGTATTAGCGAAGTTAGCCTCGTAGCTCCAGTTCTGAATTCAAGAAGCAAACTTTGGATTCTTAACATATATTGACTGACCGACCACCTCTTGGGTCAATGTAACACTGTGTATATTAGATTTTTCGAAATCACAGAGAATTAGGAGAACTTACCCGAAGCGCTGCTCTCCGGGTCTTTGGAGAAGTCGATGCCAGCTCCTATTAACGTCATGATCTTCTCAATCTGAAAGAACAAGAGGAAAAGAAGGCTGTTGAGGGAAAACCCTGAACCGAAGCCAAGCTGTCCAAGCAGTTGGGCAAAGCTGTTTGTCAGTGAGGGACCTTATGAGGTCCTGAATCCAGGAGGCACTGACAGTTACAACAGCAATGATTCATCATACAGACCAAATACAGAATAAATAAATGGCAAACCCATCCATCAGTCTGAGGTCCTTACTCTGCACATGGAATTGACTGAATGGTGGGACAGTGGGATTATTTTTGCATTGTTCCATCCACATTCCATGAGCGATTTAATGAACAGGCTTACCTGTTCTGAAACTCAGGGGCCCAGAGTAACCGTCTATTTGGCCACATGTTTAAACAACAATTTTCTACTCTTCAATACCCACTCGCATACACCAATTATTTTTCTTGTCAATCATATTTTTGAACATGGTTCTGCTGGACGTATTCAGAACATCAGCTCTGGTACTTTTGTGACAGATGAATATTTCCTATGGTGTTCTAGGTGGTAGCTGGGAATTGCTAGACACATGCTAAGGCCTTGCCTTGTCCAGTGTTGATAGATGGTTGCTTATGTATGTTAGGTGGTTGCTAAGATGTTCATGTAACATTCCAGGAGGTTGCTAAGATAGTTGGTTTAAATTGTCCTCAGGAAGTTTACTAAGCAGTCAATAAGTGGACACTCTGATTGCAGGTGGTTGTTGTTATGATGCTAGATGGTTACCACAGTATCCCAGGTGTTTGCTAGGGTGTTGCTATGTAGTTCTGTAAAGGTTGCACAAGAGAGGTGTACAAAATGCAGCCACTCAGCTGTCATTGAGTGGCATAATTTGTCATGAAAACCATGAACCTGGATAATGTCCCACATGGAGAGTCTGCTAAGAGTAAATAAGTTACAATGTACAGGAGGTCCTTCTCATATTGGATTAGTAGTTTTTAAAGCTAATTACTGATGTATCAAATGTATATCAGTACCATAAAAGAAATAAATGTACATATTTTATAGTTTATACAAATATATGTATGTTTTGTTTGTGTGTGTAAATAATAATTATATATA
>JBBPDE010226627.1:0-13026 GCA_037974605.1 Nannopetersius ansorgii | reverse complement strand
ATATAATATACACATACATACATGTGTGTGTGTATGTATATTTGTACGTGTTATTTGTGCGATTTTTAATGTTTTTGTAGAACAAACTTTATTTTTTATTTATTTGTAATTAAATACTGATGTTCTTGTTTCAATGTTGCATCTCAAATGCGTTTTATGTCGATTTCCAGTATTTTAGGAAATATACATTCAGATGATATAGAATTATGCTTTTTTTTCAAGTGTTTTAAATGTTTTTCAGAGTATAGCCTGAATTGTAATATTTACATTTATTTTTTTACTTTGCTCGCTTTTGTGGTAATACCCTTTACATCAAGCTTGTAATGTATATTGTCTCCTGACAAGTGAAAAATATAAATAATTAAGGAGTATATTTTCACATGAACAGTGGGCTGTGGTCTAACAGCCAGTGCGTGCCAGGAGTTTGTGGCGGGAGATGTGACTCACTCAGGAAAGTGGCTCATGGCCTAGTGGGATTCTGTTCCAAACATCTCTTTCTCCTTGTGAGAGAATTTGTGGTTATGAGGAATCCAAGCAAACCTTACCCAAGGCAGAATTTCTGGCTGTAAGAACTCGGTCTGTCTAACAAAAAAGAGCCTGTTTGAGGGAGCAGTTAGTTGCTTTGCAAACAGCTACTGATGTGTGTTTTGTGTCAGGTCTTCCTCAAGCCCATGACCCAACAAGAGCAACATGAGTTCAGAGAGAGTTGTGAGGATGCCCTGTCGTGGATGCAGGCCGTCCAGGACAGACTTCGAGTCAACGACAATACTCAAGGGCCTAGGGCAGCACTGGAGGCCAGGCTGAGGGAAACAGAGGTGAGACTTAAACTGACCTTTGCTGTCTTGCATTCTTAAAATAGAAATCTTGCCTCTGACACTTGTACCACCTGCACACCATATTCTTAGTGACGAGTAATCATTTGTGTTACACCTGTTTTGGAGCATGGCTGCATCACTGTTGTGCAGAAGGGCTGGTGTCTAGGAGAGCTTTGTGATTTACATATTTAACTCATGTGTTATTTGTCATGTTTAGTGGTTGTGTTTAAGTAGGGGATGTAGTTGTCTATGTAGGGGAACAATCAGACTGTGTTGGACACAAAGTTGTGCAACCATGTTTTAGAGTGATGGTTCAGCCAGTAGTGTGCAGTTTACCTCCTGTAGTGAATGGGGCCAAATCATTTTGTGTGTTTGAAGTTTGTTTTTGCATTGGAGCTAGGAGGCTAATATTAACAATAATGGAGATGTATAGCCTTCAGTTTAGGCCCCCTTTCTCTGTATATTAAACCTGAAGTACAAAACTCATGTATTCAATTATCACTAGAAAACAGCACATCCTCTTACAACGTGAACAAAATACAGCAACACATGAATAACTGAACTGTTTAAATGTAACTGAAGTTTTACTTCTGCTTGTTTACTTCAAGCTCTGAGTAGCCTTATAGCACCTGCATATTGCTATGTCTGTTTATGTTCCAACATGTAATCTTAGATCTACAGGTACTGACTCTCAATAAAGAATACACAAATGGCAAGATGTCGTTGTTATTAAACCTTTAAAATGTGGAACTCAGTTTCACCTTTGATTAGGCAGTTAAGCTCAGTGCTGTTGAAAACATATCTATTTAATTTAACTTTCATTCAACTTCTGCTTGTGTGGTTAATCTGCTCCTGTGGTTATTATTGCTGCAGTAGCCCCAATGCAAAATTAAAGAAGAATACTTTTTTGGCTAACCTCTATGATTAACAGTTATTTTGAAGGTGAGATTAAAATCAGGTGGTTTTAGTCAATAGAAAGACAATCAGGTATGAGGTACCCTCTTTTATTTCAAAACCGGGATCTAAGCCTGATTTTAAAAACCCATCTGTGAAACATGGTGGTGGTAGTATAATGGATTAGGCCTGTTTTGACAAAAATTCTCAACTATACCAGTGAATTTTGAAGGAAAATGTCAGGACATCTGTCTGTGCACTGAATTTCAAAATAAATTTAGGTACTTTTATCAACTTGTAAGGCTACATACAGAAAACCTGGTTTTAGGTCTTTCATGCAAATTCTGAAGCACTCACAATCATATAAACACCACTTTAGAAAGAGAAGACAACTACCTTTGTCTGTATTTAAAAAATGTTGCAATGCTGTTTTTTGTAAAGAAAATCCGTGAGTCGGAGCAGGATGGTCTGCTGAAAATGGACGTCGTCCTGTTGGCTGCAGAAACACTCCTGAAGAAAGGAGATGAGGAAATGAAGAACCAGACTCACTCCAAACTGAAAGAACTGAAGAGTCTATGGGAGGAGACCTCAACTTACATCATCCACTGCCATAGGTACATCTGTTTAAATCCAAATCATTCATAATAATTTACACATTTTAATAATTTGCATGTCATGACGTTTAAAGCAGAACCAAACAGGAACTTTGTAAAGAGCCCACAGAACTATTATAAATTATTACATTTAATATGGAATAAAACATCATTTATATTTTTCGTTTGACGTTTGTTTGTCAAACAATTTTGGTGAATCAATTTAAGTTGAATCTTAGATGAGTTGCCTATGAAAATGATTGTGACTCTAAAATGATATCGCTCCTTGCTCTAAAAAAATATTTATGAGCCTAATAATAATATAATGTGATACTTGCAAGTCCTATTTAACTCTGTTTCTGTTGCTGGAGTCAACTACATTTTATATTATGTATCAGATTTCTTTCTCCTTTCTTAATTTCAAAACGCAGTGTGAAGTGCCTCTGTCGTATTAGAAAATCTGTTCTTAGAAAGGAACTTGTAGCTACTCCAACCTTTAATATTTGACGTAGCTAATGTTAATCACAATCCCTCAAAAATATGTGGCTGCAATCTGGGATTAAAGTCTATATTGTAGTTTAAAAATACTGGTCCTCAGTGTCAGTGGACTGAGATGTTCGGTCCAGTGGGACTGATTCAAAACTGTTAGTTATTACATCTGATAAACTCATGTTCTATATCTGTTGTTCTGGTGACAATATACTGAACATGCCAATATAACAATATACCAAACTTATACTAAAAATCTAAAAATATTAAACAAAACAACTTTGCCAAACCTGCAAAAGTGGTTTATAAAACCAGTAAAGCTTGAAGTGAATTATCTGATGTTTCTGTGTTATTCACCATAACACAAGACCTCAAGTGCTTTATTGCTTAATTAATATCTGGGTTTTTAGCCGTATAGAGTGGGTGTGGCTGCACTGGAGTGAGTATCTGAAGGCCTATGAGGAGTTTAACATGTGGCTGGTGAAGGTGCAAAGGATACTGGAGCCACGGCTGGAGCTACAGCTGGGTCTGCGCGAAAAATTATGGCAGCTGGACCATCATCGCATCCTTTGCAGTGATGTGAAGGCCCAAGCTCAGCTCCTGGAGAGGCTGCTGGACGAGGCTGCGGCTCTTTACAACCGCACCCAAGACCCCAGTGTGGATGAAAAAGCTCAGGATGAATTGCAAGAGGCCTACAACAACATCCGCACCAGAGCCGAGGTAACTTCTGGAGACATTTGTGTGAATGAGAGTTTATCCCTTAGAGTTATTACTTTCACATTGCTGCACTGAATATATGTAGTTGCAAAATCGTACAATTAAATAATTTTGTAATAAATTACTTACTACTGAGTTACTTATGCATTACATTTTTAAAAAAATGTTCAAATATGTGTATCCCCTTCCCCACTTTAATGGAAATTTAGCTGTACATTCAATCATTTATAATAACACTGACTATTAAATACTCTCAACAACATACCTGGCTATCGGCCTGTTTAGTTCAGACTGTGTCACAGCAGCTTTTTGTGGGGCATTAATAAAAATGAAGCTTAGGCTGCTTTGATGGTGAGGCTCCATTTCGCACCTGGGTTTGGGCTGCTATCAACATCCACGTTCTTGGCAACTAGTTTTGATGAAGAGTGAGCCGATGAGAGGTGCTTCATCAGATTTGAGTTGCTTGTTACCAATGTGGATACTTATTTCCAGGACATAACGTAGCTACAGGTAACATATACATTCTTGCCTTTAATTTCAACAAGGGAAAAGTAATGTCTGTATTTCCACTGAAAAAAACGCTACTTTTTAACGCGCCATTGCAGTTTCTCTCGTGTGCCCACCCCTGCCTCTGAAGGCTTACCATGAATTTTTACTCTACCTTAGCCAATCATCATCCCTTATGCGGTTGTCTTGAAAAGAAAAAAGCTTTGCCGCTCCTGTGGCTGAGAGCCTGGTCGGATGAAAACAGCTTAATACAGTAATTGTCCGCATGTTATTGTCAGTAACTGTGTTGTAACGCTGGAAAAAGTAATTGAAGAGATTACCTGTTACTGAAAAATGACTTTTTTACAGTAACGCCGTTATTCCCATCACTGTTTATAATTAACATAAAATCACGTTTTTTAATCAATGTCAGTGACTTCTAACAGTGATTTATCACCACTTCTATGACTCATTCCTACTTTAAAGGTTTTACTAGACAGTACGCAGATTTATGTTGTATGCAAAGTCTTAAAAATGACAGAGTGAGCAGGTGTTCCTGTGCTGTAACTGGCCTGTTTCATACATGTACACGTGTTTGAACATGTTTTTCTAGTAGTTGTAAAGTGAAATCTGGAATAATGTTCCTTACCGTTTTAGTTTCGCATGACCAATTAATTAATTGTTAATAAATAAGAAGATTCTAATTTCATTTTCAATTGATATATCAGACTGAAAATGCTTGGAAAATATTTTTCTTGAGAAGCTTCGCATTGAATTCAGTACTTCTGTTTAACGGCTTTATTTGATTACATGGTTTCTCTGTTGAATAATATAAGGTCCTGTTTGATTTGCAGGAGAGGTCAGCTCTGGTCCAGAAAGTGGCAGAAGAGCACCAGCAATACCAACATCACGTTCATGAATTCCAGAAGTGGCTGGTGGAAAAAACAGAAGAAGTGAGCTGTTTCAAAGATCTGGAGGATGCTTCTGAGAATAGACCGGAGGCCCTGCAGGTACACTAACCCACTTATAACAGGAGGGGGAAAAGGCTGCAGAGGTCTTATGGGGAAATATATTTTTACCTTATGAAAGAAAGTGGCACTAGGTATGACATGGCTCATTTACTGTAATCAATTTTCCTTTTATCCATTTAACAACAGATTTATGCGTACACACTCAATGCAGGACATGCACAAAAATACAAAATGCATCCCCAATATAGGAGATGGATATAAGCCCAAAACCCAGTCTAGGTGGTTTGTATGGATAATATATCCTGGATACACTTTCTCACTTCCTCCCAAAATGTTTTTGTTGGAGTACACTGCCAAAGACAGCAGAAAAGGGTGCCATTTTCCTTCTCATACTTGATACATGTACCAAGTATAGTGATGTTGCGTTATTAAGCTTTTCTGGAGATATATATACGGTCCCATCAGCCAGTTTTGCTGCAGTTAGCAGTTAATGTTTGTTAAGTGTTTTTGATTGTGCTTGAGTATGATTGAAATATTTGATTTGAGCTTACAGTGTGCTGTCAGTCTCCATTTCTATTCAGGCTTTGTTTTGTAGTTGAGTTTAAGGATTATATGGGTATGTACGGGTTAATAGCTTCTATTTAATAATTTTTTTATGGAACTAAATTTGGGACTCAAATGGGATTCTTTAATTATATTTTAAGAAATGGTTCAGTTGTACTTTTCATATTTTACCACAATTCCATTTCAGAAAACTTTGATTCAGGAATATTTTATAGACAATAAAGTCAATATGCAAAACCATTTTAAAAAAGTGTTATTCTTATTTTTGACAAAATACTGCTTTTAGGTTGATCATCATGGTTCACTCAGGGATTTTACTTGCTTTACTTCTACTTCTTTTTGTCATGGATGAATCAAGCCACTCAAACTAAATTCCTCTTCCTTCCAGGACCTGGATGCTAGTATAGCCCACGAGGAGAATGCATTACGGTATATTGAAGGTTTGGCTGACGCCGTAAAGGTAAACTCGTCTCCGTCTGGAGCGGAGTTCATTACAGAGGAGGTTGAGGAACTTCGGCTTGCCTGGCAGAGGCTCCGTCAGGCTCTGGTGGAGATCCAGGAGAAGCTTCAGAGCTCTCTGGCCTACCACAACCAGTATATGGCCCATAGGGAGAAGCTGGTGGCTGACTTGGGGCAGCTACGGATGCTGGTGCAGAATATGAGTCGTGAACTGGAGAGTAAAGATGGAGAGAGGACGGAGGAGCACATGGTGACTCAGTGGCGAAAGTACACGGTTAGTGTACCTTTTTTCCCTTTCACCCCGCCCTAAAAGCATTTAAGTTACAAAGTAGGAAACATGGGAATGCCCACATTCTGGGCCGGTAATTATGTAGACCATGCTGCCTCAGGTACATTCCAAAGTGAGGAGTGACAAACATTCACCACCCAGTGAAAGGAATTTCACCACCCAGTGAAAGGAATTTCACTACCTGTTTGGTTTTTTACAGCACAGAAAAGCTCCAAAGCTTCACAAATCCAGGTGCACCCTAAGTACACAGTAACTTCACATATTATTAAAGTATAGATATATAGATGTACAGCATGAGCATGTGGTACTGTTGCATGAACTCAAATGACAAAAGTAGCATGGTAGTGTGCATAATGGTGAATGTGGTGTAAAAAGGAAACTGTGTCCCAAAAACGTCATACATCACATTTTAACATGAGCATTTTCTGACCCCTCTTTATCCTTTAGAGTTAAACAGGATGTCTTTGGGACATGAATGAATGATCCCTACTCTGAAAGGCTTTCGCATATTGTGTCTCATTCAAAAAGCAGAGCTGAAATTCTCATAACTTTAGTATGAATGGGTGGGGCCACACTGGTGTTGGCCAAATATACAGATACACATTACTGTTCAACAGTTTGGAATCACTTGTCATATGTTAATTTTTTTTTAATTTAGTAATACTATGTAGAAAGACATACTGTAAGACAGAAGTAGATATTTAAAAATGCTTTATTTAATATTTTCAGAACACAGGAGATTATATGATTACATATGATGTCATTTATCTTTTTACAGTAATTCTTTAATAGATTTTGCTGAGAGATTTAATCACATGAATGGGAGGCATTCAAGTTTTTTCATTCTCAGTATTGCATAGTTAATAGTTCTACACCTGTGGGCTATTCCAGGATTAAGGATTAAGGGAAAGTCTGGCTTATTTGAAGGGAAAGTAAGGGAAAGTAAGTCAGACTTTACCTTTATCCTGTTTCATGGAATACCCCCCTGTTTTCATCATTCCAGGCACATGGAACATTACTTTACCACAGAAACAGTATAGACTAAATCAGTATAGACTATGGACTATATAGATTAAATCTTCTTTTAAAAGAAAAAAGAGAGATGGAAACTCAGTTCTCCATGATACTGGGCCTTTTTGATAAGTTTCTCATGCAATACCTTTTTTTAAATATTTTTTTTATTTTTATATTTTTATACATATATTTTTTTTCCTAGACTGGCCTGTTGCACTGTTTGAGGATTTTCCTTGATCTGTTTCAGCCTATTATGTTTGATAAAAATCAGGTGATTTGTAAATCTTTCATGAACATTGTGTTCTACAGTGTTAAACCATGCAATGCAGGACTGGAGCAGCTGAGACTGGAATAAAATGTGAAACAGCGTAAGCTGTAAACTATTGGAACAGTAAGCTGGCTGCAATTTAAACCAAGATTAAAGCTGCCCATGTTGTAAACTTCTGACAAGAGTGAAATCCATTTTAGATCAATCAAAGCAGCCTTTCTTTACCCCATGGAGAGGAATTAGTCAGTAATGCTGGTTTGGAAACGGTTGTGCAGAGCCCATGATCAGCATGTGTCCTGTAGTGTTGATTGGTTCTCTCTGTCTGCCTTGCAGGGCGTGCGGAACACACTTTTGGCAGAGGAACCGAGAGTAGAGCAGCTCAAAGCTCAGCTGAAGGAGTTATTCAGGTTCCCTCAGGAATGCAGAGAACTATCTGACGATGTTCTGGCTGTGGTTAAGGAGTACCAGAGGTGAGCAGAGACCAGAGGCTTAGAGGGTGGCTCACACTCAATGAAATAACCAGGTCACATTATACATGGTTGCACATGATGCACAGGTCATACAGTCATAGCTGTAAACATTCACCAGAGCCGTGCATGAACAGGTTTTACATTCCTTCACTGTCGCTGTCACGGGTGGTATTTTAACCCTTTGATGTCTGACTGCTTTTTTTGTTGTTTTATAACCTATTCAAATGCATTCATGTAATTTGCAATATTTGCAACTTTAATTACATTTGCGTTCATTTTACATACATTTTTGTTTTAACAAGTTTGGCCTTTTCTATTTGATTTAAACAAGAAATGACAAACGTGAAAATAACACAACAGAACAGAAGTCACATCCTTATCTTCTATTTACAATTTTTTTTTTTACACTTAGATTTCCATCAAGTGTAAAATAATTCATACATAAACTTAAACCTTGCTTTTGTTTTGACCATAACTGTTGTTTATAAGTATTATTTTAAAACAATCTGCTCTGTTGTTAAAATGCCATACAAATAATAGAACTGTGCATACAAGCTTTAATTGTTTTTTTTTTTTTATGAACAAGCATGGGGTACACTATATGTCCAAATGTATGCACACAAACACACATACTTCTAGATGCACCCATTGCTGATACAGGTATTCATTTGTGCATGCAGTGTAATCTCCAAAAAAACGCATTGCCAGTAGAATGTCAACTAGAGGCGGAGAAGGGAGTGTGGCAAAAAAAAAAGTATTTTTTTTTTTCTGAAATTTGATGAATTGAAAAAATATTGCTTTCTTTGTAAAGAACGTTCCGCTGGTCAGTTTTTTTTAACTGACAGTATTAACAATACACAGTATCAAGAAAAACATTGTGTCATCATGTGCTGTTATAATTATGGTAAATGATGCATACTTTTGTCCACCCCTAGGAGGGGAATATAAAACCTCCCAACACTGGATTTCAAAGCAGTGGAACTGCATTCACAGGAATTACAGAGCTCTGTTTAATACCTTTGAGATGAGTTGGCATGGTGTTTGTCCACATCTAATCATCTGTGCCTGACCTCACTAATGCACTCGTGACTGAATGCAATAAAATACTTACAGCTAGGGGTCTGTGATATGGCCAAGATGTCTCATCACGTTTTTTTTACACTTAAGTCATGATTTCGATTTTATTAGGTTATTTATATTAATTTGTAACTATAGATTTTTTACTATTCTGCAAGTTACTGAACAGTACAACCAAACTATTTTCCTTTGTAAAAAAAAAAAAAAAAAAGTCCTAAAGAACTAAATACTTAATGCTACTTCAGAATGACACATCAGCAAGAATAAAAAAAATTAAACGGTAAACAATAAAAATGGCAACTGGTGCAATTCTTAAACTATTATGTAATTATTCAAGTTATTTTAACATGACATAAAATGCAATACTAAAGTGTCTAAAATGTGATTATTAAAAAAATCAACTTAGGAACTTTTTCCAGCATCGTATTTATCAGAACCCCAATAGATGGATAGAATGTGGTCTATATAGACCAGGGATCAGCAACCTGTAACACTCAAAGAGCCATTTGGACCCAGTTTCCGCAAAAGAGAAAACACTGGGAGCCAAAAAAATCCTTTCTGATGTAAATTCATCAGAATCATTTCTATTGGCCTATTGGAGCAGCGAGCACGCTCTGAAGAGACATGGGGGTTGTGATCTAGGCACATGTACACATGTATCTTTACATAATGTTGTTTTGTACTGTTTTGCTTGAGAGACACCATCAAGCGGAATCAAATTCCTTGTATGTGTTGCTTACATACCCAATGAAAGCGATTGTTCCAAAGTCCACTGGACACTTGCTATGCCAGCAGGCTGCAGGACTAAACGCCCAAACATACTGTAGCAGCGTCGTATCAGGAAGCGTCTTGTGCGAAACTGGGCACCGCCTCAATTGATGCACACAGCCGTTATAGGTATAGCCAATTAGGATTAAAGAGCCATACATAGATTGTCTTCACAATTTCATATCGCCAAAACACTCGTTGGACAGTGTTCTTACTCGCGTGTGTGTGTGTGTGTGTGTGTGTGTGATGCAGTGTGAAAGGCAGGTCGTCTCGGCTGTCTTCCGAAAGCGAGACCGCTCTGAGGCAGGTTCTGCAGGACCCTCTGCACGGCTTTAGTCAGTGGAGTCAGGTCGTGTCTCAGGTTCTGGAGGCTTCAGCCGAAGTTTCAGAGTTTTCCCACATCGCTCTGCTTGTGCAAAATATTGAGGTAAAGAGAAAAAGCCTTGGGCATTCTCCTGTTCTTTGACAGGTTGTGTACAAGCTTTTATGAGTGAAGATAGAACCAAATATTGGGATGCTATACAGAGACCTTAGCACTTAGATTTTATTTGGGTCTGTGCTTGTTTTAGAGGATAGACATTTTCTTATGGTTGTTTTTACAAATTTATACTGACAAGTTTTGACATAAAACTGCTATAGTTACAGGGTACCACTTCATATTTATTGATTATATTAATTCTTTTCTTATCAGCTTGTTTTTTTGCCGGTATTTTGTTTTCTGCCTTCATAGAAACTCCTGAAGCAGAGCGTGCAGCTCCAAGAACGTTTGAGCCTCCTGCAGGTTAAGGCTGAACTGCTGACCTCTGTTTTTGGAAAGGAAAAAGCAAATAGTCTACTGGAGGAGCTCAGTGCAGACATGAGGAAGAGGGAGCTCCTCCACACCCAACTTCTACAGAGAAAGAGTCGATTACAGGTGCCTTACCAAGTTTGCTGAAAATTTTTGTTGATGCAGTTTTGTCCCTTACCCTGAATGTAGTTGATTAACCAAGGCAGGTTTATTGAGGGTTTTTTTGCTCTCATCCTGGAGTTATTAAACTAATGTTTAGTTTTTAAAAATGTATTTAACCAGGTCATTCAGAGAGCATTTTCTTATTTCCTGTGGCAGCCTAGCAACAGCGAAAGCTGCTTGAGGTTGAGGGAAATAAAATATCATACACTTGCCTCATTCTATATCGAGTTAAGTAATCTAGAAATAGACTTTCATGTGTGTTTTGAATGGCACAATCTATAAAAATGGACTAAAGTACGAATTTTCAGGCTTCAGTATGGCTGAGACATCTTTTTTTCTTTGTGACCCACTTTTTTTTTATCCATAACAGTGTGTCATACGGTATGAAAAAACCACATCAGCAAATCAACAGCTCAAGGTGGTTAATGGCAGTTTGTACAGCGATTCTATTACTTTTTAGTCACAGATCTATTGCATGTTAAGGTGGCCACAACTGTCGGGATTTGGTATCCTTGCAATGCTTTGTTTCCTGGGAGTGATTTTGTGCTGCGTAATAGTCGCTTCTACCTACATGTCACACAAAATAAATGGTCTGTGGTTCATCATTTTACATTTCAATCCAGTATTGGTTTCCTGCCAAAATCTAGTGACTCTTGGCCGCATTAAGTGACAAAATGACTAGATTTCTAACAAAAGGCACAAAGGTCCAGCTTATAAAACAAGCTACATTATCCATGTAGCTCCCATCATAAAACTAAAAAAGTAAACAGGGGGCACCAAACTTCTCCTAGCTGATTGACTACATTCATCAAATGGTTGCCTTAAGCATCACAGCTAGCTCTGTGTGTCCTCAACAAACCTGATTTTTATGGAAATGTGTGTTTATTGTTTGTCTCTGCAAGTGTGCCTTCTCCTAAATGTATTCAAATGAACAGTTTTTCGACATTGAAAAAAAAATTGTCCTTCCTTTCCTCAGGGATTGATATCAAGGACGAAAGACTTTGGCGATGCTTATGACTCTATTCAGAAGAAGCTGAGCTCCATACAGGAGAGATTTGTTGCAACAGAAGGACTCCAACCTGACATTCTGGCCAAGAAGAGCCAGGCCGACCAGCTTAAGGTGAGCACCCTGTCACGGCTGACGTTTAGAAAGACAGCTAACTCCAAGGTGTTTTCAGAAAACTTGCAGGCTGATAAATTCTTTAGGCCGCTTTTTCAACACAAAACTAGCAAGTGGAAAGCGTGGGGCACGCAGGAAGACGTGTGTCAGAAATGACACTGATGAGTATTGCATCATATTGAACGGTAGGGGGTTGCTGTTTGATCCAGGTTTTTCATGCAGTGTTAAAGAGCTGAATCTCAGAGTGAGTTTATCCTTCAAACCCTTGCTGTATTATTCAGTTGTTAATATTGTATCTTGGTGCCAATTAACTTCTATAAATGGTTCAGTGACCGCTAAGACTGCATGATCGGGATTCCATGTTGAGCTTCCATTTCTGCCTATTGCTCTTACTGTATAACACATGCCTGTATAACACACTGCAGAACCATTGATGCATTATTTTGGCCACAATTATCTATTTGGTAGTTGAGTCAACTGTGGAAACACTAGTATCAAAGATCACAGTACACAAAGAAAATTTTATGTCCTCACTTTATTATAGGCCTCATTTGCATACTGCAGTCTCTGTTGCTAACATTATTTCAGAAGCAAATCTTGCGATAGGCAATATGATGTAGCCTTACTACTACTATGAAGTTAATATGTAAGTTGCTGGGTAGTATTGATACAATTCAGTATCATGGTACTTTCTAAATTATATCATGTGTTTTAGATAATATTTAAGTAGCAACATTAATAAAGCAGTGCTTGCTTGCTGCCTGCATGTCTTACAGGCCTAACGTAGCTTGTATTAACTTGACATTTTTTTCTGCTTTTCTTAAAATTACACCAGAGGGAGCCTTAACCATTCTTTGCCAAATGACATGTACAAACAAAGATAACCTTACTGTTTTTTGTGCGTTAAACTACCAGAATAATCACCAAGAACCATTAAATTATGTGATTTTATAATTTACTGTCTCCATTGTCTCTCATTTATATGAACCAAAAATCATTTTTACTGAATAATGCATTTTATTTATTTAAAGGCGCCTTTCTGGCACACAAGGACACCGTACAATAAAATAAAACAAGTGCTAC
>JBBPDE010226595.1:0-10774 GCA_037974605.1 Nannopetersius ansorgii | reverse complement strand
GCAACCCCAGTCTAGACATTAAAATTCCGTTTGTTTCTACAATCAATTAATGTATCATTATCATGCATCATTATTATTATTATATTAATCTGATTATATCGTCTGCTTGTCACAGATATTGTTCAAAGTTTAAACAATGCAATAATTTCTGAATTTAATACAAAATATAACCTACATCGCCCACTACCTGTCGTTAGCACTCGTATAAAAACGATGTGTGTTAATTAATATAGAGAATTTAAGTGGGTTTGCTTTTTTAAAAAAAATGGATCAACTTTCATTAACAGTTCAACTTCATCAACTAATAGTTGCAGTGCAAGAAGTAATTATGATGATACATTTTATTTGAAAAGTGCCTTTCAGAACACTGTACACAACAAATTAGTAAAAGAACAAACATAAAAGCTAACAATTTACAGAATCTACGTAACAATCCATAATAAAATAGCAGTGTGGAGAAAAATAAGTAAGTAATTTTGAACAGGTGAGTTTTGAGTCTAGATTTAAAGAGAGGAAAAGAAGTGATGCTTCTTATGTCAGGAGGTAGAGAATTCCAAATATTTACATTTATGGCATTTATGAGACGCTTTTATCCAAAGTGACTTCCAATTCCTTACTACAGGGGGCAGTCTCTCCCTGGAGCAACTTGGGGTTAAGGGTCTTGCTCAGGGACTCAGCTGTGGTGCTGTAGGTAGGATTCGAACCCATGACCTCTAGGTCTAGAGGCAAATATCCTACCCACTACGCCACCACTAGATATATTTTTTAAATTATAATTGAGTCCAAACTCTTGAATGTGAATTCAGTAGGCATAAACAAAACATACCAAGCAGTTGAGTGATATTAAAACTTCTGTACCTGGGTCCAATATTAACAGAGACAAGGTTGTCCAGATTGAGTCTGCACCACTGTTCAACCTCAGTGGTGAAGGTGGCACTGAAGAAAGCGCGGCAGATCTTTGGAAATGAGCAGGCCAAGAAGATGGTTGCCAGCTGCTCCCTGAAGCCAGATTTGCCGTCCTCAAAAAGCTTATCAGACTCATCCACCACCAACCACTCCACACTGCACAAGGCAACACAAGAGAGTTATCTTTACAATTACAGTTTAAAGTTTAAAGCTCTATAGGTCATAGACTAGACATACAGCTTCAGCACACAGCTGTAATGTCAAGTGTTTTGGGGGTATATTTAGGGTTAACACTATAAATCACAAATGTCTGGGTGCTCTTGGAGCTTAACCCCCACAAACATCAGGGGGTTAAAAACATTTTAATACAGTTAGGAAATAAGACTCACCTGCTGAGATCAACAGCTGGCGGATCCTGGTTGAGCAGGTAGATCAGCCTGTTAGGAGTCGTCACCAGTATATCTGAGAAAGAAAAGTAAGATTTGTCACATAAACAAAAATCACAACATATTTGCATTAGAGTTTTAATAAATGTGGAATTCTGACGTACCAAACTTTTTCGCTGACTTGGGACCATATTTTTTGGCTGCATCCACACCTTTGTTAATCATGTGAATCCTGAAACCCATTCCGTCTGACAGTTTCAATAGCTCCCTGTGGGTCTACAAGAAATGCATAACATAAACTTACTATATACATATACATACTATATACATATAAATATTAAATATATTCTATATTATACGTATATACATTATATATACATATACACACGTGTGTAAAACTATGAGTTTGGTTCTCAAAAAAAATCTGCGTGACTGAATCCACGACTCTTGGTCCAGGTAAAACTGGAGGGTTACTGTATAAACATACATATATTAATGCAGAATTTTATATCTATAAATAGTAAAAACATTATATGTACAAATACTTACATTTGTTAACATTTATCTTTATATTTATGAATATAAATCCAAGGGTGTGTCCGAAATTGCGCACTTACATGAGTGAACTGAAATGTAGTGTGTAGTGAGCACTGCCGTGGGTCAGTGCTGTTCTAACTGGAACACTAACGTTTTGCACTTAGCAGAAGTGACAGACGAACATTTGCTTGCGATTCTCCAGCCGCCAGAATATCTGCCGGTTATACCGCAGTGTACATCAGTACCAGGACTGCACGATATTAGGAAAACATGCGATATGCGATAATGTTGTCGAGTGTTGCGATGTCGATATCACATGCAATAAGTGAGTATAAACTTAGCCTTTATAGTGTTCATGTTTTTCTGCTTTGGATTTGCTGGTAATAAAGACTCCAGACGCTGACTAGTCTATGCAGGAAAAAATGAAATGCAATATTACCGTTCCAACATTTTTTTTTCAAAAAGAATTTACCTAAACGGGGCATTTAATGCCTCCCATAAAACATTTGAACCATTGAACATTGTTAAAAATTAAATATTTTTTTAAATAATTTTTCATCTTAAATAAATGTAAACATAATTTAAATTATAGTAAGTTCCTAGCCAGAAAACAGCAGCACAGAAGATGAAGAAACTGCCCAGTGATTTTTTTTTTGCCCTCTTCTCTGTGGCACTGAGTGAAGAGTTTTGGGAAAAAAACATTTATTGCAGTTCAGTCAAAAAATGTGATATGTATATTTTTTCTCGATATGGATATTGCACATGTTGATATCGCGATAACGGTAAATTTGCAATATATTGTGCAGCCCTAATCAGTACACTAACTTTATTAACGTTACTCACACTTAAACCCACCAGTCTCCTCCGATTGAGCTTGCATTTCACTGTTGGCCACCATCATTCAAATCGAAAACATCTTGAAAGTCCTGCCCCATCCACTATGTGGTCAAAATGGCACCTGTTTAGTGCACATAGTGTCCATCTGCGATTTCTGGCCGTTTTAGCTTAGTTGTCAAAAATCACATAAGAAAAGTGCACAAGTACACGATTTCGGACACACTGCATATTACATATTCATATTTTAGATTGTATAATATTGTATATTATATTGCTCAGTATAATGTTCATGGTGTCTTTATATATTGTTTTTTTTATACTGTTGTGCTTGAGACACCATCGACCAGAATCAAATTCCTTTTATGTGTCGCTCACATCCTTGGCCAGTAAATGCAATTCTGATTCTTTGTAGTTTTCTAGCATCACCGGTGGCTAGAAGCAGTTGAACATAAGTGTACTGTAGGAAACTCTCACCTGACTTGCTAACTCTCGGGTAGGGGCTACAATCAGGGCCCTGAAACCCTTGTTGAGAGGCCGGTGGAGGTGGGCCAGCAAGGGCAAGCAGAAAGCCATGGTTTTACCAGAGCCAGTGGGGGCACATGCCAAGATCTCTCGCCTCTGAAACAAACACACCATGTGTTCAAGTGTTATCTGCATTTTAAGACAAGACTAAGCTTCATATTAAGCAAAAACGTAATTACAGTACCAGTCAAAAGTTTGGACACACCTCACCATTCACAGATTTCCTTTGTTTTTATTATCGGCTACATTGTAGATTAATAGTGAAAACATCACCTGTTGCTCTGATGACAGCTTTGCACACTCTTGGCATTTTTTCACTCAGATTAATGAGGAATCGACCTGGAATGGTGTTTAATTAACAGGTGTTTCTTCATCAAGAGTTCATTAGTGGAGCTTCTCTCCTTCTGAATGTGTTTGGGATCATCAGTTGTGAGGGGCGGTTTGGTCCACAGTTAGTGATCCTGTTCCACTACGGTTCTAATACACATTATGGCAAGAACCACTGAACTCAGTAAAAAACAACAATCCATCATTCCCTTATTACAGAACAGAGTCTGTTTTCTTTAACGCTGTTTCTGTTTACTGCAGAATTCCATGTGTTCCTTCATCATTTAGTTTTAGTTCTCAAGACTAATCTACAATGTAGAAAATAATAAAAACAAAGAAAAAACTTCGAATGAGAAGGTGTGTCCAAACTTTTGCCTGGTAGTGTATATGGGTACATTTGATCGATATGAACCTACATGCATCATGAGTGGTATGGCCTGCATCTGAATGGGCGTAGGTGTTTGGAAACCTGCTGCTTTGATGTTCTGAATGATCCGTGGGTCAAGCTTATATTCCTTTTGAAGTTCTTCAAATGTGCCAAGAGGGTCCGGGATATCTGTGCCATGCACATTTATTCGGTTACTGTGCCGGATATGATTAACCTGAAATGAACATTGTTAAAACAAGCACAAATGTTTAATAAATGAAAAATTATTTAAAAAAAACTGAATTATGTTTGTTTATGTTTGACATATTGTTCAAGATATCTCACGACACCCTAAATCTTCTTATTAATCACCAGTAACAAGTATTACATTATAATAACTTAATGTTATTAGAGAGGGCAGGGCTCCAGACAAAATAAAAACCTCAGGAGACTAAACACAACATATTGGGGAGCCAAACAATTTTTAGGAGCCATTATCTCATTATGTCATATGGGATATAAATAAAAATATTGATGCTGCACATTCCGTTGCCAGTCTTACCCCATGTAAAGACCGTTAAAATGAAACAAGAAATCACGACATGGACTAAACTATTGCCAAAGTAAAACAAAGTGTTTCTCGTGCACTTAATTTTTATAATCCTGTCAAACGAAACTCAATCTGTCAGTTCTCCTGATAGATATGTGTCGGTCACAAACAAGTCTGTTCTTTGACTAAATTTGGAGAAATTTAGAGCCGTTTTGGCAGACATAGAATATAACTAAACCAGACCACAGACATAGACTACTCCTACACTAGACGACGGACATAGAATAATACTAGACTAGACCATGGAGATAGAATATCAGTTAGACTGACCATAGTCACCACACTAGGAGACTAAACATTCTTAAATCACAGAGTGGCAACACACGGAAAAAGCTGTGTAAGACAGTTCTGTTCCACGGATTTTAGATCCAGTCCTGTATATATTTAATAATAAGCCACTTTAGTGATAACACAGTAACCACATTTTGTGTGTGTAAGAGAGAGAGAGCGAGAATGTTCTCAGAAATGATTTCTTAAGCCCACGTGTATACAATAAAATTTGGGGGCCTTTGGGGGCCAAAGGCACAAAGGCACTGGAGCTTCTTAAGTGATCTGATCCAAATGATCCGCTGCATTAAAAATAGCTGAAATTCCTATCACTAATCATGTTATAGTGTCATACAAGCGGCAGGCTCGGGTTAAGCGCATCTGCACGTTATAAGATCTCACTTTTCTTGTACTTATTTAAATTTCTCTTGGTTGTGAGGGACGATCACCATTGACAACTGAAATGAAAAAACTAGTCACAAAAGAAATAATCTAGTCGCCTTGGCTTTGCCTACATTCTCATGGTGAAGTTGTTTTAGTCTCTTCAGTGAGGGTTTGTCGTCTGTCTTTGTTTTGGGCCCATTTGACTTCTTGTTTTGCGAGGACATCCACTGGATCCCCGCCGTCTCCATCTCTCTCTCATCACTGCCGTAGGTTTCACTCATATCTATACAGCAGCAGACAGGAATAAAGTAAAAAATTGAAACATTACTTACTGTAAATATTATTTACTATTGCACAAAAAAACACACATCCAATACACCATCATAGCTTCTCCTATATGCGATATTACTTTTTTGGGTGGAACTATTACTACTGGGCAAAATGTGAAATTTTTCTGCTTGTCACTCCATTGTGTACCTGTATGTGTGTGTGTGTGTGTCTACAGTGTTCTTATGTTTACTTATATATCCACTATGTATATACACATATACTCATTGTGTACATGCATACAACTTGCCTAAGTCTACATTACATTTACTAATAGTTAATATATACATATGTATATATTTTACAATATATACTGTATATATCTTACCATCAGTTTTCTTCTTATTTTCTTTCCTTTTTTTCTTCGTTTTGCTGAATGATTCACTCACACCGATGTGTTTTCGTTTTTCAGTGACAGGAGCCGGTCCTTCCGTCTCTTTGTCATCATCACTGTGGACAGCCGTCTTTTCCTGAGTCCTGGCTCCAAAGAAGAGCGTCCCATCCACAGGCTTGAAAACATCTTTGTTCTGGGACCTCGATACCTGTTTAACAGTGGGAATTTAAAGATGAATTTTCGTATTATGATAGTGCTGTTGAAATATGTATAAAAGGTGCTTTTTAATTTTAAACCTCTACATTTCTTTACACACAACAGCAACTACATTTGAATGCAGACTGCAATTCTGCAAGAAAATGCAGAGGGTAATTGCAAAGTTGCCATAAAAGTAGTGTTTGGAGGAGGGCATTAACGACCTCAGATTTTTCAGATCGACTTATCCGTAAACAAATTCGAAGACGAGTTGTTTGATGACGTCACACAGAGGCAGCGGAGGAACACAGACGTCCAACACTGAGCAACTTGTATTAAAGTTCTCTGTAAGATTTAGTCAACACGACAATTAAAATAAACAAAACAGAGACTGATACCGTGAATTTTCTGGAAAATTGAAGTGTAAACAGAAAGTGGTTACAGTTTAAGCCGCAGTGACACTCAGCTCCTCTGGAGTGGAGACTCCCTGCAGTGCTAGCGTTAGCCATGTTAGCTAGTGGAGTCGTTTCAGATGCAGAGCGCCGGTTCTGTTACTGTACTTTAACACCGACTTGCAGGTTCTGCAGGTCTCTGTGCTGTTTGTGTGTTTAGAGTGAAGGATCTCCACACATGTGATGTGTGTCTGTCTTCTCTGCTGCTGTGTCTGTCGTCTTCTTGTGGTCTCGTGTTTAGATTCCTTTTATGAAGGGGCTATAATAATTGGTTAAACCAAGGAACACGTTTCAGCATAACCCTATCAGAGGCAGAGATTGCATTGTGTACACAAGTGAGTGGGAGAATGGGGGTGGGGGGGGGGGTGGGGGGGGGGGGACCATGATTAGTCCACTTCTCTCAGGGGGCGACGATCCGTGCCTCGAACGTCGACGCATCAACAAATCAGCCTCTGTGCTATTGCCCTAATTTGGAAATGCCCGAACATAGGCTTTAAGGCCAAAAAAGAAAATCCGCTTACAGTGGGGTATTCAACCAGTGCCTCTTCTGACTCTCTTCAATCAGTGCACTGTGTTTTACTCTGTTATCAAGCCCTTTGTGGTTAAGGACCACAGAAAACGGGTGCAGCTAACCATTATCACCAAAAACTGGTGCGTGGAAAAAGCGCAGGCAGCTTATTTTTAATTGGACAACAAACATTGACACACATCTTTGTTTATAACCATCCAAAGCTTTAGAGTCCTGCTTGTGTTCCTTAACCTTTTGTCACTCTCCAGCTGCTGCAGCCATGATGCCATAATATTCATTCTGACAGTCTTTCTACTCATTTATTACAGAGGCAACTCAACCCCAAAAATTGATTATTTATTATTCAATCAATACTCAGCCCCTGATCAACCAATCATCTGAATAAACTGGTATCCCACCGCTGAACCCCTGAGAGGGCATTAACATGTTGGCTCTTATCAAAGCATTTATGGTTCAGGACAGTTGAACTGATTATTTTTGATTAAACCACAACAAGCACATAACTGACCCGAGCTTTAGTGTCCTGAAGTCCGTGTATGAGTCTGTTATGTGTTTTGCTACGTTTGTGTTTTTCGGCTCTTACTCCTTCTCCATATTACAGATTTTGGGGACTCAACTGTCCTCTAACTCTCCCCATATATTGTATTACAGAGGAAAGACGAGACAAAATACTGGTTTTATAGGCAAAAATAACTGCTGTCTACACAGCCTTGAACTAACCCAGCCACTGAAGGCACAACTCCTGGTTTAGATGATGTATACATGTCTTGTCCTTCCTAATGCTAAGTATTACGTTATTTCCAACCTAACCTTTTAAAAAGTGACAATAAGCACACACAGCAACCGTTATATTATTATAAATAACTGTAGCCTACTGTATAACTACAGTTCTGTAACAGCAGTATTACCATTACGTGCTTTACACCTTGGTCTTTCAATAATTTGGTAACTGCCCAATCAATGCTTTATACAAATGTAGAATTATAGACAGAGGTGTGGTGCAGATAAAACACTATTTCTAACTAAATGAAGCCTGCTGGAAATAAAAACGTCTTTCAACAGGACTATTTACTTCCCCAGTTTGAAAGCTAGCTTCCCGACGTACTTGCCTTATGATTATATAGTCATTTTATTGTTAAAGACTAACTATATGTGTACATTTTAAGGTATGGTGTTTTGGGTAGGATACTTGCCTCTGGACTAAGAGGTCACTTGTGGACCACTGGGTTCCAGAGCAAGACCCTCAACCCCAGTTTTTTCCAAAGAGACTTAGGATATCGAAGTCGCTTAGATGAAAGCGTTTGCTAAATGTCGTACATGTAAATGTAATGTACATGTTTAGCTATACAGGCGTACTGGTTAAGTATTCAGTGGGAAATACAAGAGTGTTTAGATAAGGGACGCTAAACAGGCGGCCGCCGTAACACATGTTAGCTGTGGCTAACTCGACTTTGCTAACAGAGGTTCATGCCACCCCTCCAGCACGTCAAAGAAAAAAACAACACTCATGAAAACATTAACATAGCTAAAAGATACACAGTCATCACCTTAAACCTTTCCGCATCTTTGCCAAACCGTTTGAAATCAAACTTTGCTCCACCGCCGAGCTTCTTGAACAAGTCCACCGCGTCCATTGAGTCTGTACTGGTGCAAGGGAGAAGGCCTGACTAATCGAATACGTATGGACACGTGTAGTAGCTCGACGGTCGATTATTACACGTTTTGATGTATTCTCTGATGTATTTTTTTTTATTTATTGTATTTATTTATTGCCAAAAGTAATACATATAAGAGATCAGCATTACACACGAGTAAATATACACACAAACACAAATCAATAATAATAATAATAATTATTATTATTATTATAAAAATAATAATAATTATTATTATTATAGAAATTAATGAACAAACCAATGAAATGCATATAGTAAATATGTTCATTAGACTGTCATAATACTCATAAAGCTGGACACTCTTTTTATTCTTAATCAATCTAAGAGACGCTAAACAACACTGAAATTCAATATTGAGGAATCTGTGACTGAGAAAATTAATGGTGAAATGAGAAGTCTTCTCCACTAGAGGGAGCTGTCGTAACTGGTAAAAATCTAGTGTCTGGGTTACTGTGGATAAATTATTGTGTAAAGTTTGTAAACAAATTAAGGTCAGTAAAAGGAAAATATTTGGCTCTCATATGTTTAATGAGCCTCTCTTGAGCACTGGACTGAGCAACAAAAAAATGGACAAAACTGGAGGTGTCACATTATTCACTCATAACAAGGACTTTTTGTGTCCATGTGGAGATTAAAAGAAAGCAGACATGTGCACACACACACACACACACACACACACACACACACACACACACACACACACACTTCAGGTGTGCTTATAAAAAATGCCTATTTGTGTTACTTTGTATCATTATGTGTTAATCTTGCAATGAAAACTACCAGCAGGATATAAGAAATAAACAAAATAATCTTTAAATAAGTAAAAAAAAAACAAAATATACATTTAGCAGATGCTTTTATTCAATGCGACTTCCATTCCCTAACTACAGCAGACAGTCTCCCTGGAGCAGCTTAAGGGGTTAAGGGTCTTACTCAGGAACCAAGTGGTGGTGCTGAAGGTAGGATTCAAACCATGATCTTTTGAGGTACCCACTAGGGTATTGCCTCAAAACGGGAATCTCAGTTGTTTCAAGGAATCTTTCAAACTCTGTGCAGACACTTTTTAGTATTTTTTTGCTAGTTCAAACACATAATTACTTCTGACTTTGTAGGTATAAATATGAACAAATAAGTACACATTCATGAACATGAGCAAAAATTGCCTTAAAACATGAAACTAGGCTGTGCAGGCATTGTCATCGAATTCAAAGAGTTTGTTGAGTTAGCTGTGTGTGTAAGTGTGTGTCATAGGAAATACAATGCAATAGTGAATCCACTCTTATGCTGTACATGCTGCTCATTAATACAGAGCCTGTTCTCAAAAAACACACACACTGCACACAAAGCAGGTCTTTTTAAGCTGCTTGAATTAAGAAAATTAACAGTGAAATGACAACCCTTCTCCACTAGAGGTAAAAATCTAATGTCTGGGTTTCTGTGGATGAAGTGATGTAAAATAGGAACCCACACATATAATACTCCAGTATGTAAAAAAGGTGCGTGTGGACACTGTCTTGATGAAACAGATGAGATTAAATTCTCCTAAATGTTTCCATCATGATACTCCCACCACCATACTTCACTACTAATGAGCAAAAATATTTAGCTCAGGATAAACCAAAATTTCATTACATGTGATGTTTTTCCATGTACACTAGAGACCGTATGTTTGTTTATTTTATTAATTTGCTTGTTTACGAGACTTTTTTTGCCAGTAATATTTCTTACTCCATTGGGCATATCATTGGTTTGCATGATATGGGCCTTTCTTTCTCGTTTTCAGTGTATTTTCACTCATTTCTGTTAGGTGCTAAGGTTTTGTTTCCAGTACTTCCAGGACAATTTGATCCTCGCAGCTCTTTTTTTTTCAAGAGAAAGGTCAGTAGAGTTTGTTCTAATTTGTACAGCACTTTTGTCAACAATAGATTTTGTTACAAAGCAGCTTTACAGAAATCCAGGTCCAGACTCATAATGAGCAAATCTGGAGCGACAGAGGCAGAGCCTGCTGCACAGAGAAAGAAAAGAGAAATAAACACACACACACACACACACACACACACACACACACACACACAACCCCACACCCACACACACACAAACACACCAACACACCAAATC
>JBBPDE010226579.1:1908-13029 GCA_037974605.1 Nannopetersius ansorgii | reverse complement strand
TTTCCTACCTACAGGGGGCAGTCTCTCCCTGGAGCAACTTGGGGTTAAGGGTCTTGCTCAGAGACCCAGTGGTGGTGATGAAGGTAGGATTCAAACCCATGACCTCTTGGTCCAGAGGCAAGTATCCTACCCACTGAGCTACTTCCACTGGTGCTTCTGTCATGTTGCCTGTGTTTAAACGTTGGGCATGAACACAAAATCAACCTTGCAAGCATATGCAGACGTACTCAATATTAGAACAGCTAAGGGATGTTTCTGTTGGACAGTCCTCGCTTTGGGTGTAGAATATCCAAAGAAATGCTGTTGTGGGAAACGCACTGTTGGTTTGACAGTGAATGCTAAAGGGACAGGGGTGAAATTGTATCATCTGGGCTTGTATTCCTCTGGGACCCCCGAGAGGTTCCTACGTTTAAGCGTGGTGTCCACAGTCCGTATGAGTCCATCAATGGTGGCCCGCATTTCCGGCGTGTAGGGGTCATACTCCAGCTTCCGGAGGCCAGAGCGTTTGAAGTTGCCGTCTTTCTGGCCCACCACACACAGCAAGCGGTCCTCAGACACCTTCAGGCCCATAAACAGCACCATGCCTTTCAGCTGCGAGAACAGATCTCGCTTCAGCTCCTCAAAATGCACCACGTGCACCTTCTTGCCGTACCTCAGCCAGTCCAGGGTGTGTGAGGCCCACCACGGCGCGTAGTTCTTCACAAACTCCGGCCACTCTGGAGGACAGGGAGGGCACACAAGGGGAAAGAAATAAAGCAGTTGAGTTAATCGAGCTGCCACTTTTGCATATATTGCTTAAAGCTCCTGTGTTCTCAACTTCGCAATAACCTTCTGTTATCTATATATTTTTGTGAATTTACTCTATTTGTTTCTCCCCAGTTTTAGTCGCATTCAGTCCCACCACTAGCTAGCTCTACCCTAGTCATTCAGTAACATCGGCATATCTCAGCATAACCAGCAAACTGGAACGGTTTTTAAATGAGGCCTAATCCAGAACAGAGGTCATTAACATCAGAACAGAGGTCTTTTACTGTTTGTTATCAGTTTCTCCACAACAGCCTGTTGAAAATTAGAGATAATTATAGGTTATTTCAATCTCAGCAGCCAAAAAGGTAGAAGATGAATAGTTCAGTAAACTCCAAAGATATAAAATATTTGTTTTCTAAGGAAAGTAAAGTGCCTTGCATGGCTTTACCAGTCTGCCAACTTGAATCTCAAAGAAAATGTATGGAAAAGCTATGGAGGGTGCGGTGCCATAGATAGATCACAATCTTTGGGATCGCCAAGAAGAATGGACCAAAACAGAGCCATTATGGTGCAAAATGTTACACAGACTACTATCTTGAGAAGACAGCCCATCCCCCCCACACACACTGTTGTTTAGTTTTTTTTTTTAAATATCTTTCACAACATCATGCACTGATGCTTGCTGTGGTCAGTGTATCCTTCCTATGCAAATGACAAAGGGCCTTTTTCTTCTTTGGCAAGCACGAAAACGCTCAACACACTCTTGTCAAAGATGGGGTAAACATACAGCTTCTTTCTGTTTTAAATACGTGACTGCAGACAAGGCGCAAGATTTTTGAAACGTGCTGAAATATTCAATGCAAATACCCACAGTGAAGAAAGAAGGTGGGAGCATAGCGATATGTGACTACAAAAGTTTCCAGCACAAAAGTGTCCCTTTTTAGGAGCAGCGTTGGCAACAATTGTCTGAAGTTAGATAGCAATACCTGCATTTCGTTGCCTTGTACTTGTATGTGTCTATTGACAATAAAGTTGAATCTAATCTAATCTAATCTAATACCTAACAGCAATAGGTCACAGACATTAACAGACATATTATCAGTTGAAGCTTCCATATGAGCTTTTAATATGTTAAAGTGAATGTTGTTCATCTCTTTAGGTTCTAAAAGGTTAACAAAGCGTTCAGAGTTGGGATTTTTCAGAATAGTTGACTTACAGACAGAAACAAAAGTAACAGATTGCTTAAACTGGTAATGTTACGAAGGTGGCCTAAAGAAACTCAAGATGAGAACTACTACTGAAGCAAGCTTTCATTGTGAGAAATGAAGGCATTGACTAATAGTGGGTGCTACACAATTACAACTAGGGACTATGAACCTACTATACAAGGTCATTTCATTCAAAAGAACTAAACAATGTGAAGAAACAAGGGCTTCCAGTCAGGTGTACTACGCTGGGGGTGGGGGTGCCATTTTGTGGAGACAGCTTATACTCAAATTATTAAGTTATTCCGACTAACTACCTTCCCATCTCCATGACGAACTTTCTGTCCTGATGGGGGTGGTCTTGTCCAGGGTAGCCAATACTATTGCTAATGGCTATTTCTGTTATTGCACCCTTAGGCCTCAAAATTTTTTTATTTTTTTTGTGTTTTTTTGTTGTGTTCTGCAACTGTCAGTCGCTGTCTGTAAACACTGTCTGTAAACACTGATGTTCAACCACAGTTCCACAGTTCAGCGTTGTCCAGTTTAGTGAAGTCTACATTTACTTAAAAAAATAAAATCCAATATGCATTTTGTTCTTGACACATTAAACAATTATGCAATTTCCCAACATAGTAACCTTCGATCTGAGCATTGAAAAATGTTCTCTCTGGAATTCTGTTAGTTGCATCACACTGCTTTGAAATAGTGCTGATTATCAGACCTTGGGGTCCTGAGTGGTTGGCCGTGGGGGAGACAGAGGTGGAGGAGAGGAACGAATAAGAGCAAAGCAAGAACACACCAGAGACTAGCTTCGTTTTACAACATAAGTAGCAATGTTTTATCTGTATCAATTTACTTATCGTTTGCCCTTCAAATGTGACTGCATGGTACTTTATTAACACGGAAATGTCACGGTTCAGTCCGTGGCCAGTAGTGGCCACTGCTTTTTCTGTTGTTTTTTGGTTCTGTTTCTGTTCGTGTTTTGGGACTTTTATTTTGACTTTCTGTTCTGTATCACGTGTTTTTGGTTTTCACCTGTTTGTGTTTTGCCACTGATTTCTGCATGTATTTAAGTCCTGTTTGTGTTAGTCCTCACTCATCTGTCCATCGCCTCACATACTCCTAGTTTATGCCTTGCCTGTACCCTGATTCCTGTTATCTGGTTCCTGTTCCTGACGGCCCTTGTGCCCGGTTTTGTTTCATTGGTTTCTGTTTGTAAATAAAGTTAATTCAGCATGGATCCCTGGTCTCCGTTTTGGGCCGTGCCCCGAGGTAGCTCACGGCTGAGGGCGAACCCCATCAGTCGTGACAGCTCATATAAAATTAACTATTTAATGTATAAACGTTACTTTTAAAATATTCTTGCCGATAAACAAGAAAGAAGCTTTACTTTCACAGGAATTTGTGGGTTCAATTCCCAAGACTGCTAAGCATCACTGATGTACCCTGAGTAAGGTGCCGTACCCACACTCTGCTCCCCGGGCACTGTGTTCGTAGCTGCCCCCTGCTTCACTTGGTGAATGGGTTAAATGCAGAGGAAGAATTTTGGGGTCACGTATGACAGAATGGTCACTTTCACCTGACTTCACTTTCGTACACTGAATTTAGCATTAAAAAATAAATAGTACTAAAAGATATTTGGGCTTATGAGTGGCTCAACTGTGTTGGCCCTATCATTAAGTTATCTAAGGTTTGATGCCTGTTGAGGCAACCCAAAAGAGGATAATTGCCCCCCACCCTCTCTCTGGTAGGTAATTGGTGGTATTGTGTGTTTGGGGGACTCTTAGAAAGCGGGTGGAATTTGAAAACCAGCCATTTGAATTTGAATTTGTATCCTTTAAATGTATAATTGTATTATACTTTATTATAATTTTATTTTTGTTATTTAATTGTAATATTTATTCAGAAAGATGATTACTTCATTACACACGGTCACGGGCGAAACTCACGGGCCACACCTCTCCGTACGCCATACGTATCGCCGGACTACTGAACCTGGCACTTCCCTGTTTGTCCTCTCATTTAGTTTTTTCCCCACTTACCTGATTATCTATATCGGCTCTGCATTTCTCTCTCCCTACTTATACACAGCTTGAACTGGAATCTCGCTTCTGTTCTCCATCATTCAAGGCCGCCCCTCTCCCCCCGGGCGCTGTGTTGCTGGCTGCCTGCTGCTTCACTTGGTGAATGGGTTAAATGCCGACACAAATTTGTTCTGTTCACGTATAATGAATGAAACTTCACACTTACATCAAAGACAATGACCGGGTCGATTCCTGTCTTTCCCTCTTCTACACCATGGTGGGCTTTAAAGAATTTTCTGGAACACTTTCTGTTTAGCTGCTAGGCTAAAGTGGCTCTGTTTTCAGTGTTTTGTTCTGGATCTGTTTCTGTAATGGGAGCACTTCTCCTCACCGTGTGAAGTGTATGCCTAATTTATGCTGAAGAAACCTCAACTAAATCTGATTGTGGTTTCTGATACTGTGTGACACCTTGTTTTCTGTAAACACGAATATGAGATACCGGATACAGTGTCAGAAACCACATAAGCAAATATACTTGACATTACATAATGTTTCTCTGCATTGCATGTATAGATATATGTACATACATGCAGTATAACTTCAGTATGGATGGACAGAGCTAAACTGCTGTAGGTGGATGTTTGTAAAAGTGCTGCTTTTTGTGACATACTGAATTCAAAACGAGCAGAATCTGGATCTCGTGGGTTTCCTCTGGAAATAGTGGTTGGAGACAGTGATTTTCTGTGTGTGGGTTTCTCAAAGGAGACTTCAAAAAAGGAGAACCTCTAATGGTGGAACAAATAGGGTCGCAGCACCCAGCACCTTCTCACCTTTCCCCTTCCAGTGGGCCTGGGAGGCGAATCCAATATGGCCACCATACTTGCGGTTGAATTCAGCCATGAGAGCCTTGTAAGGGTTGCGGATCATGAGTATGCTGGAGTCGAAGGATTCGATCTCCTTTTTGCCACTCTCATGGGTCTTTATGCAGATGGTCCTTCCGCTGCGCCAGTGGTCGCGCTCCCCTTTAAAACCTGCAGCAACACACACAGGAGGAATGTAACCTTGTGCTCATGATCTGATCGGCTGACCAGGATGGACAGATACTCACCAAGTGCAATTTATCAGTTGATACCAACAGATACCAACAGTGGTTATTATATACACTAATAAATCAAATGCTCAAAAGAATTAAAGGAACACTTTTGTGGCAATTCCTGCACGCGACAAAGGCAGCACAGGCAGTCCAGCTCCTCCAAGATTGCCATAAGATTTGCTGTGTATCCCAGCGCAGTCTCAAAAGCATGGAGAAGATTCCAGGAGACAGGCAGTTACTATAGGAGAGAGCTGGACTGGTATCAGCTCCTTTTTGCAAGGAGGATCGGGACGAGCACTGCCAGAGCCCTACAGAATGACCTCCAGCAGGACACTGGTGTGTATGTCTCTGACCAAACAATCAGAAACAGACTTCATGATGTCCTCTAGTGGGCCCAGTGCTCACTGTCCAGTACCATGGAGCTCGACGGCATTTCCAATAGAACTACCAGAATTGATAGGTTCCCTGTGCTATTCACAGGTGGTTCACCCTGAGCACATGTGACGGATGTGAAAGGGTCTGGAGATGCTGTGGAGAACGTTATGCTGCCTGTAACATCATTCAGCCGATGACCGATGTGGTGGTGGGTCAGTGATGGTCTCGGGAGGCATATCCAAGGAGAGACCTCTACAGGCTGACTGCCCTTAGGTATCAGGATTAAATCCTTGGACCCACTGTCATACACTACGCTGGTCCCGGCTTTCTGCTGGAGCACGGCAATGTCCAGCATCATGAGATGAGAGTGCAGGCAGTTCCTGGAGGATAAAGGAATTGATACAATGGACCCTATGCTGACCTCTGAAAGTTCATACTTTTACTTTCCATCATACAACAGGACATCCATTGAGATCTGATGTGTTTTCCTTTAACTTTTTTGAGCTGTGTACATATAAATACAGTAATACCCCAGTTTTACACAGCTTTCTCTGTATCTCTCTCGCACGCTCTCTCTCTCTCTCTCTCTCTTATTCTCTCTCTCTCTCTCGTTTCTGACTTTTCCGTATTTAAACCTCTGGTTTATATTTACATGTGCTTTAAGGGTAATGTATTAAACTGAGTTCAGAATGAAATTAAAGTGATCTGGGAGAACATTTGGAGGCATATTTATGGTTTTTCTTTGACCAAAACACAACAACGCAGTTTTTCACTATACGCAGGTGGTCTTGTAATGTAACCCCCACGAATAACAGGGAATTACTGTATATACAGTAACACCCCCGTTTTAATGCGGATCAGCAGTTGCGGTTTCAGTCCACTGTGTTTTTTCAAATCATCTCTGAGTACAACTGACTGTGATGCCTGAGCCTCTTCAACCACGCCCCCTCACCCTCATGCTGGTTGTTAATGTTTGGGCACGGCGGTTAACGAATCAATCAAAAACCCTTGAACGGAATGAGCCTCTGCTGCTGCCGTGGAGCGTCTTGAGTGTTTTCATGTTATTCATTTTGTTCTTCTTAAAGCCCTCTATTTGTATCACTGTAAATTAATTAAATGTATTACTGTATTTACCTGCTTATACCAAAGAAAACACATGTGCATGAATTACAATACAGTCTATACAGGGGTAATATTGGTATTTTGTATTCTAATGAGTTTAAAATGGAGCATATTTGGGGGCATATTTATGGTTTTTCCACAGAACAACAATGCGCTTTTTCACTGTACGCGGGCGCTCTTGGAACGTAACCCCCGCAATAAGCGGCGGTTTACTGTATATCATTTCGTCATTGCAGTATTGTGTATGCCAATGTTCAGAAATGCTGTCCACACTCACCCTTGTTGTATAGTGACCCATCAAAATAGTAGCTCCCTGTGTAGTATCCAGTTGCCAGTTCAATGAGGTGGCGGGCCCAAGTGTTTCCGGCACCAGGGAAACTTGCTAGAGCTGTCAGCTGTTTGGAACGCGTGGGCAGGAAGCGGCGATCCATGCACCGATTGTCTATGGAGAGAGAGAGGTGTAAATATGAGAGGTTTAGGAACAATAAGAGAATGACAAACATGTCTGTGTGTCCAAAAGTTTGTGGACAACATTGTGCAACATTTATTCTGAAATATTTCCCCCCCTCTGCTGCAGTCACAGACTCTAATCATACAGTAGATGCTGGAACAATGCTATGAGATTTGGATATAACTCCATCTATCCAGACTGATATATTTGTGAGATGCTCAATTGTTTATCTCAGGTGTTTCTAAGTTATGCTTAAGTGATAAATACGAGTGATGTTCAGTTGGTGGGTAGGGGGTTGGAGCTGCTATTTCCAATTGATTCTGATAATATTCTAACAACGACAACCCAGCAGTGCCTATGGGAAGGGGGTTGTGGGGGTTACTGACAACATTATTTTCCACTGGGGGAGGCAGTGTTGGGCGGTCAAATGACAAAAGGGTTTGAGACACAGCCACTAGAAGCTATCATGGCCATGTTGGCAACCCAGCTGAAAAGGAGCAGGGGGAAGGCGGGGGGTGCTGACATTCTTAGTTTACACTGTGTTCTTAGAATACTAATAGTTCCTCATTTCAAAGTAGCTTATGTAATTCATGAAGATGCTGGACAAAAGTATGGGGACACACCTCTTAATGACTGAATTCCAGTGACGGACAATCTTAATGTTTCAGCAAACCATGAGATATCACCAACATATTTTGGAAAATGCTATACTTCCAGTGAACAGAACCAGTCAGACAGTTTGTGGAAAAACCTTTTCAATTCCAGCAGGACTGTGTCCCAGTGCACAAAGCGAATTCCATAAAGACATGCTGGAGGAGTTCAGTGTGGAAGAACTTGACTGGACACACAGAGCCCTGGCGTCAACCCCATCCAGCACCTTTGGGATGAACTGGAACGGAAACAGAGTACATACACTGTGTACATACATATCACTATTAGTCTATCACTATTAGTCATTTAGTCTACATATAGTCTATATATACATATGTATATACTTTATAATACAGATGTCCATATTTTGTATTAGAGTTCAATTTATACTGTACTTTTGGTATAGTATTTTATTTTTATTTTATTCTATTTTAGTCTATTCAGTTCTATTATGTTCTTAATATTTGCTACTCCTTAATTGTTTCTGGCCACTTTCTGCCATGACAAAGTAAATTTCCCACTTGTGGGACTAATAAAGGTTTATAAAGGTTTATCTTATATTACCGGCCAGTAAGGCTGGTCCCTCCAGGCTGGTCCTTTATAGAATTCCCTCGCTTTATGTCACAGACTCATAGAAGTTGTTAGACCCCAATACGAGAATCGTGGGTGCACAAGCATTTACTAATTTTGTGATAAATGCTGACTATGAATGACAGAAATAAAACTGATAAGTGGAAGTTATTGGATCCATGATCCACAAATCCAGTCCTATTTACTCAGGCTTTGTTGCCCCGTCTGGTGCAAATGCAAACTTTCCAAGATATACAGATTTGTTTCTACTTAGTATTACTTCAATTTATTTATTTAAAGCAGCTTAACCAGGAATTACATCTTCTCTTATTCACTTTTAACCACATCACAATTTTTAAAAGAATTGTGTTCCAAAAAAAACTCAATAGATAATTTGTTCAGTAATAGAACCAGATGACGCACATGTGGTCATATTAACTTGGTCAGCATTTCTGGGGCATCAACAGGGAAGTTTGCAGGACAGGAGGTGGGGGAATATCATGCGTTGGTGTTGTCATGCTGGATTAGGAAGTGAAAATGCCACAAAGTCAAAAATGATCTCCTAAGCGGTATTTAAGTGGAAAAACACAAACAGTACACACCAAAATACCGTAACACCGACAGCTCTCCTTCATTTCCAGCTCATTTATACAAAATCTGTGTTATATTTAAGGCCTCGTTCAAACGGATGTCTGAACCAGGCGTTTTTCTGGCGTTCGTGACTCCAGGTGAGCGCCTATTGAACGCCGCCCGTTTTTCTGCTCATTGAAGCAAATCAAAGCGTCCACACGGGCGTTCAGCACTGCCGTTCAGCCGGCTGCGCGTTCAGACGGTGTCAAATAAACGCTGCATGCAACGTTTTCTTGGCATCAAAATCCCGACAAACGCGAGGAAAACGTTGCTATGGTGTTTACATGGCGTTCGGCTGACGATCTGGAGGACCGAATATGTCCCATGATTCTATACAGCAACTGTGAAAGACCACATTTTACGAAAAATGTCGGACATTGATCCAGCATTAAAATCCTCCTGACACGGCGCCGTAGGCCGCTGCTGCTGGGTTCACCCTCTTACTGCGCAGCATCAGATCAAAGGGATGTTTTTTGTGCTTTCTGAAGACATGAGAAGATTTCCGCAGAAGTTCTTCAACTACACTATAAACCAAGTGGACACGCGTGTAACACTCTGGACAGAGTAATTACTGCCCCCACAGGTGAATACACGGAACTACAGATCGGGCGTCAGGCTGGCATTAAACGGCCTCAGACTAACGCCAGTCGAACGCCTTGCTGACGTCGATCAAGCGCCGCTACCAAATGCCACAAAAACGGCTATGGCATTCAGAGCGCATTCATTTCGAACGTCCGTGTGGACGAGGCCTTAATTGTAGGTGACGCCATCTTTTGCGAGACCCTCTTAGTAACAGAGCAGTTCACGATAAAACCAGCATGCTGCCCTGTCCAGAAGTTAGCCAGTGCTCCCATTTTCAGCACTGAAACATTTAACAAGATTAATTAATCATTAAATTCTCATCCTGATTAACATTCATTATTGGGCAAGCCCTATTCTCGAGGGCTGTTAGGATAAAGTGCCTAATCCTGTTCGGACAGCTCCATGCTCCTGGTGTTCAGTAGAAATAAACAATTGCTTATTAAAGATACTTACTCTCATGCCAGCTTGTGTGAACATGAACCCAACGTTAGATTGGGACTGGCTTGCTCTTGACCACTTAATGGCCAGTTTTACAAAGGTGCACTGTAACTATAACTTAGATATAGACATTGTACAAAGCAGTTAAAACTTAGACTATTGTAGCAGTACTATGCTGCAAAGAATTGTGGGTATTTTAAGACTCTTTTCAAAACAAAAAAAATGGCTGACACATCATGCAGCACCTTTCGGCCATTCTGAATTCTATGTATTTTGAAGGAATTCGAAACCTTTAACAACATTTTATTTGGGGAATTTAGTGAAGAATGCAGAAAAAAAAAAGAAAAACGCAATTTGGAAAAAGATGACCACACGTCAAAAGTGTAAATCCTGCTGTCATCAGGAATGTCATCGCGGTTCAAAAAAGATTTAAGAATGTGGTGCAAGAAGCAAAGAAAGAAATAGATTCATCAGCAAACCACAAATTATGAGCCATCTCTTCCTCTTGTTTGGCTAGTTTTCTGCTGTTACCATGGTGACATAGCACTCTAGACCTATGTTAGCCTGGGGGTGAGGTGGCTAACTCAAGTCTAAAATGAGTTGGTTTTAACTTTTGTGAAACTGTCTTACTTAGACTGGTCTGTAAACAAACAAACAAACAAACAAAAGTCTGAACTACTTTAGTGAAAGCGGCCCCTGGTCTACCTTACAAAAGATTACATTTTTGTAAAATGATTTATTCTTCAAAATGGTAGCCCAGTTATGTTCATGTTGACTTTCGAATGCCACAGTTTAGTTTTCTGAATGAGAAAAGTGTTGTTTTTTTTAAGGTTCAGATTTTGCTCAGATTTTGTATTTTAGGTGAACGTACTGGACTGAATCACAGCAAGAAAACAGACTCCAAAACTGCTGTTATTTATTTTAACGGAGCATGAGCTCTCGCAGCACTCCCGACACCGGAGCCACTGTCCTGAATACTGAGCGTCGCAGTTTTGGCTCCATCGAGCGTCGAGAAACAGCTGGCAGCCAGTAGCTACTCCGCAGCCGTCAGTGTTTAAGAGAACTGGCAAAACCATAATATTCATTTTTATTTTTAGGAAAAATAATTAAATTGTAATTAAACCAAAGAAAAAGAGCCTTTCCAGAACTATGTCTGCCGAAGCTTGTTCAGCTCCACCCCTCCTTCCCCATTTTTCCCCTTCGAATCTGCATCAATCTCATTATTAACCTTTA
>JBBPDE010226569.1:0-13029 GCA_037974605.1 Nannopetersius ansorgii | reverse complement strand
ATATATATCAGATGATTCGCTAGATGTGGTGCTCAAAGTTAATTTTGGGTACTGGAGCCATGAGGCTAATGTAGTTAACAAGCAATGGAAATCATGTTCACATCTGTCTGTTTAATGTGACTAGTATCTGTATAGAAACCTAAAAGGTTTAAACCACATGCACTCATTCTTAGTACTCAAAGGCAGCTACTGGCTAGTCAGATTGAAATCTGATTATCATGTGGCATGTTTCTTGTATTTCTACATGGTTTTGAGTTCTGTTCAAAACAAAATCACAGTTTTACAAAAGACTGTTCATACTGTTCATTTGCTTAAAAGAGGCCGTTATGAATTAGTAGCTTTCTATGTCATCACCACCATGAACCATGTGCAGTGAAATACAATGTTTTGTGGCGAGACAGTGAAGATAAGGTCAAGGTTAACCAAAGCAGGCTACTGAATAAAGAAAAGCGGCCCCTTAGAGTCACGCATGAACACACCACACCACAGAGCAGCACACAGTGTGAACATTGTGGAATTCTTTCTCTGCATTCAACCCATTCACCAAATGAAGCAGTGGGGAGCCGGCGATGAGGCACCCAGAGAGTGTGTGGGGATGGTACCTTGTTCAAGGCCAGTGCTGGACTTGCTATCGGGCATACTGGGCAAACTGGGCCGATGATAAATTGGGGCCGGTCAGGTAAATTGGGGCCGGCATGGAATCCTGTCAGCCGGGCTCTAAATGCTGGACATACAACCTTCTGATTGTAGGGGCAACTACCAAGAGAAACTCAGGGGAACCAGCAAAACAAAGGTAGAGATTCAAGCAAATGGATCCAAGACTACCTCCTGAAGTGGTGTGACTAATCGGATTTAGTTTTAGATGCATCTTGGGTGCGATTACACCTGCATTTTAATATGGATAAGGCCTGATATTCAAGACACACAGTATGACCAGGTGTAGACGGGGTCATAAGGTTAGCATCATCAAGTCAAGTCAAGCAGGTTTTGTTGTCATTTTGACCATAAACACACAGAACACAGGGAATTGAGATAACGTACCTCCAGGACCATGGAGCAACACGAGCAGAACAGAACAGACAGGACACAAAAGTGCACAAGATACAAAACAATTTGACAAGGCAAGATATAGGGTAAAGTGTAAAATAGAGATTAAAGTGTAAACATATTGCAAACATCATGTAAATTGCAGGCCTAATTCATCACTTGCCTAAACCACGTCAAGTTCCGAAGTAATCTGAAATAAAACAGTGGCAAGTTTAAGCTTTGAATTGGCTGCCACTTGTGTTGTAAGAAAGGGAAAATTGCACTCATATGCTCTTTAGCTGGTCAGTTGTTTAGTACAATTGAAAATTTGGAGAATAAAGGAATGAAGTATTATATGAAGTGAACACTTCATTCCTTTGTCACTAAATTGATTCTCCTCCATGGCTACACTGAAAATGTCCATGCATGACTGAACTGGTTCAGTCCTGCTGGGCCTGTAAGTCATAAAATCAACTCTTTAGGACTACAATCGGTCACCTGACTTCTGACTGATGTTTTTGATGTCACTTCGTCATACATAATCTATCTCCTCGCTCAGCAGACCCAGTCAAGACACCTAAAAGTTTCCATTGAGTCTATTTTTCCAGTGAAACTTTGTGAAACTTTACTCATGTTAAAGTTTTTAAACAGTGCCATGTAACGTGCCGCAGAATGACTACACACCCTTTAACTGTAATCTTGGAGTGCCGTAAAACTCCTGTTTACACATCTCTGTGTGGACACTGATAACTGATTTCAGAGGCCTTTTGGGAATGGGAGTGCTAATCATTCAGACTTGCCTTCCACTGGTGAAAGAAAACATAAGCACAATTTGTTCCTGTGAATTTAAAACACGCTATACATTATCGCTGTCCTAAAAAATCCACATATCAGTCTATAAAACCATGTTTCCAGATAGGACAAGTAACACCACAAAACCCCCTTTTATTGTACTGATAAAGGATCAAGGTGCACAAGAGCAATTCAAAGATAAGGCCATAAAGTGTCCTCTAGCCACGATGCAAAATCACATTTAAGTTTTTTTACATTTGTCATGTTACAGATTTGTCAATACCTACTGGCAAATAGGCACTGCCTGAAAAAAACCAACCCAACTTTTTAAAATTTTATCTTTCTACATGATTTGACCACAATAGTGTGAAACTTTCACGGTGAACCAAGATGACTTAGAACAAGTTCATTTACATGAACTCACAAAGAAGGAAATAAGTTTATCAATTTGGCAACAATTTTTTGTGGAACAATGATGTAGTATCTACTATATAGACTATATAATGATGTAGTATACCTACTGTGTCATTTTTCCTTTTTAGCTTAATTTGTTAGCATGTCATCATGAACAGACCAAATTAACCAAGTTACATTAAAAAAATGTTAATAATGTATTTTCCAACTCTTTAATAGTTTTTTTTTGGAGACACAAATTTTAGTTCTGATGATATATACTCTATACTTCTATACTTTTACATATAATATATCCCAACACACAATGTCACATGAGCCATGCCAGTAAATATACAAGTACTTTACTTAAAAAGGTTAATATAAAATGCTAAATACTATAAGGGGACACACCAGGGAGACCAGTATTGTATTTAGACTTACAATATGAATATATATATTTTTATAGTAATAAGATAAGCCATGATTAAAAAATATTTTAAAATATGTCATTATAGCCACAAAAATAAGAGGCAAAGACACATCATATGTCTGTATATGTCTAACTTTAGACCTTAGCTAACATGACAAAGCAAATATTTGCACAGCTTTTGACCATGGCTGCTTTTTGGTGACTCCAAACAGTCATGATGTGAATTCATGTCACATGTGGGAAATGATCAGAAGAATTGTTCCTCCAATCATTTCCTTTAATCATTTCCTCTTTTTAGTAATTAATTAATTTATTTTACTTGAAGCATTCGCATGGAAATGTCAGTTTCTAAAAAAGCTTAAAAAAGGATTAATAACAGGGTGGCTTAAGGCAAAGTCTGGATGGCAAGACACACATCTGCCAAGTGTAGGGTTTAGGAGTGAAACGCTTACACACGTCTGACTCACTGTGGTCTGCACTTCCGCATTCACAACATGTGACTGTGTGTCACTGTGGCTTGGCACAAACAACAAGCGCTCGGTGGCACAGACCCATATATGTGTGTAAAAGCTGAATAACAATGGCTTTCTCTGCTGTGTGTTTACATTCAAGCTTTTAGTGACTAAGCACCATATGAGGACCGTATAAAAAAAATGAGTGTGACTGAAATGGGATATCTTTTAACCGCCTCTGGAATTTCCTTTCTGTCTTTCTGCAGTGAATGCATTTTGTCGTATCTTCTGTGCTCTAAATAATGCATTAGAATTACCCTGCTTGGCCTGTTTTACAGCTGGTTCTTCCAAAATAAGGTTTGCGTGACAAAACACAAAGCAGTAAAGGAATGCCGCACATCAAGATATGAACAAGTAGAAATACAGCTGCTCTTGTTGGTCATAGGTCTGAGATTTTTGGCCTTGCCTTGCCTTTTTCTCATTTTTCTATTGCCAGGACTATTAAATATATATGTTTGTCTAATTCAGAACACAGAGTACAATGCAAACTGTCTGAGCTATTTTTAAGCTATAGGAGTGTGAATTGCCACTTTGAGAATTAAAGGGGATCAATTCTACAAATAAAGAGGTCAGTGCATGTGCAGGTCCATATTGGACATAGCAAAATGTATCAACATGGAATTTGGGTTTTTCACATGCTACTGTGTTTCCCAACACTATCCTAAAAAGCATCATGCTGCTGGTATTGTTGGATGTACCAAGTGAGATCACTGATCACTAAATTCTTATTACTGATTTTGTTCATCATAGTAATTATACAAGCTGGCTAAAGTATGGAGTATATTGGTATTTGTGTGTTTGCTTGCCGTTTTTTGGTTTTAGCGACCAAAAAACGGACCAGTTTTCGGTTTTGATCATGCTCTTTACACATCTATAAATCTATAAACAGATTTTTTGCCATGAGGTCAAAAAAGTGACAGTACTGCTGGAAGTTTGCGTGATGTTATCTTCATCTGAATTACAAAAGACAATGAATCCTGGGATGGTGATTCACTTAGCATTAATGGCAACATTGAATTCTTTTTACAGTCAGTTAAATATCTTTTGTGTCTAAAACATTAATGCCCAACATTACCTACGTCACAACTAGCAAAATTTGACATATCCTTGTGCATAAAGAAATACCAGCACGAATTGGTCATTGTAATATTACAAAAGCAAATGGAACATGAATGTTGATATGGAACTTAGCTGCAGTTTTATACTGCATTAGAAAGCTGAATGTTTTTAGAAAGTGCATTAGAAAATGTTCAGAAAAGAGAAAAACTTCTCAGAAATATTCATACAAGCAGTACGTTTTTAAATGTTTTATGCTATATTACAATTCTGAATTTTTATTAAAGAGCCATTGGTGATTCAAACATGTGTGCAGAATTTCAAACTGTTCATTACAGGGGTCTAGAAACTCAAATTTTATTATTTACATAGCACAGTGTAGAGCAGCAATTCTCAAGTAATTCCGGACCCAGTCAACACATTATATTAGGAATGGATTCATGCAATTCAGTGTATATATATAAAGTATTCATTTTGTAAAATGTAACATATTCTAGATTTTTATGCCGATCCTGGTCTGAGGCAACACTGTCATTCGGTACACATATTGGCACACTTAAATTCTCAGGTTTCGCATCCACAGTAGCAAGTCTGCTAAGGTTAACAGGCATTTACATGCAGCGCTAGTGAGCGAAATACCTGCATCATTGTAAGAATCACTGGAAAAGAAGGTGTTATGTCCCATCACCACTTTATTTGTTGAGGCATAAAAGTAATTAAGTTAATCAAGGTTATTGTTAAATCTTTTCATAAAACAGTGCATATCTAAAAACTAGATCTGGACCTTTGAATATAAAGTTTGAGAACCCCTGTTGTAGAGGAAGTGGGGAGTCATTTTAGATTTAAAGTGCATTTAAAAAAATTATTATTAACAGGTTAGTTGTGAAGAGAATGATAAAGGCAGAGTTGAATTGGTATTAGTATCAGGCGATACTTGAGACTGCCATATCAGTATTGGACATATTCCAGTACTGCAAATAGTGGTATCATGCCACCCATAATACATTAAAATAAATAGCTTATTTTTTAAAAAAAGAATTCTAGAATAGGGGGATTATAAAATAGAAGACGTTTGGCCACCACTGATGACTTTTACACCTCTGACAAAAAAAAATCCAAATTTATTATCAAAATAAACCTATATTAGATCTAAAGTCATCAGGATGAGCATTTTAATGCATTTTGCTAAAAAATGCTTTAAAAATGAATAACAAGCAAAACACTTCAGCATTCACTAAACTCACTAAAATAAAAATTCACAAAAAAGAAGCATCATAGTATTTTTGCTTATTTTAGGAATAAAACAACGAGTCCACAGAAATCAGCAGTTTATGGGACTGCAGTAGTAAAATGAGCCATAATGACTTCTCTGGACATTTGGACAGGTGAGGGTCAGGACAGCCACTTGAAAAAAGTCAGTAACTCACCTGTGAAGTTAAACATTACACAATAACACACAGTCAGCTTCTGGGTATTTACAAAATCAGAGGGGCTGAGTTTTTAGAACCCTGGTGAGACTGTTTGCTTATGAAACATGTCTTTTGGCGCTAGCTTGGCAAAAACAATCAGGAGCAAACTCTGATGCAACACAACCAGGTTCAAGAATGGGCTCTTTCAAATAGCAAAGGTCTGCAGCTTCAGGTTTGGCCACCAAAATTCCATAAAAACTACACAGGAAACGACGTAAATCCTCTGGAAACGTTTGTCTGCCGTGATCCAAGTGGCTTTCACAGAATTTCCATGGAATATGACATATGAATCAAGGGTAATTATATTTGATATGGGAATCTGATTCAAGACACTCCAAATTGAAAGGCAAATCAGGTTTGGCCAGGACAGTCTTTTCCTCAGAATTTCAATGAAACACTGTTGCTAGCGTTTCATGTTCAATGTTTTCGCACTGACTGAGCAAAAATACACTTAGAGAATTTTAAACAAGGCACTTCCTTTGCGGCTAATCTCCCACTACACCATTCCTCGCGGAAATAAATCTTGCCAAACTGACAGGGTCTCCACCAAACAGCCCAAGAGCCTAAATGTCCTGCTAAGTGCCTGGTTTTGCCTTTGGGTAAATCAGATACCATCTGAGCCTGCTCACCAACTGGCTGTGACTAATACCGCCCAGCTATATTTCACTGACTAATGAAAAGAGATTCCAGATGATGGGCAGTTCAAGAAAAGTCACAAGGAAAAACAAGGAAGATGTGGAGATAGAGCTCCAGCTTCATGGGCATATGAAAATATACTGGTGGAGGTATCAGAACTCCAGCATGACTTCAGCCTGAGTCATCTCAGCATTCAAATGCTTACACAATTCTAAATTTTTTATATATGAATTTCCATGTAAATTCATTTTTATGAGCAAAACACTGAATACATTTTCCAATTCACTATATAAGACACATTAAATCTATAATTAGATTTAAAATTCTAAAACATTAATTAGGTCATGGTAATCATGTAACCGTTTAAAGTGAAGCGTAATTCATTTTTTACTACTGTATTATTTGGATGTACCTCCATAAATGTACAAAAAGAGTCATATAATGAACAGCATGTGCATTTGTTTTATATTCTGGACCAGATTGGAATATTTCTCAAATTGTTTTAAAATACCCTTACTGTGTGAAATAGAGCTAATGCTAGACATATCAGGCAAATGTATAGATGTTTAAATTGCTGTCTGTGGTAGTTATCTGATTAGGATAAGTAGATGATTAAGTGTTCAAGTTAGGGGTGAGTGATATAATGATATTTTATTACTGTTTTGTGATAAAGGTTTATATGCTTTTATACATTTTTGACCATAGCAGAAATATTGTCTGTTCCCAAATGACTGACAAACTGCAAGTCTTGCGCTGTAATATGTTTTGCCATATTGCCCAACCCCAATTTAAACATTAATAAATGATGAGATTGGCCATAACCTATCGAATCACATTTATAGAGTATTGGCTTACACTAGTCGGAGTATTGATCTTTATTTTCCATAGAACATGGTGCAACTCCCATCATGTCATTTAAAACTAAGCAAAATCAGGGACCCCCTTGCTACACCGAACTCTTGGTCCTTGGAGAACTACGATCATAACCTTTCAGTAGATTCAAATTAACATGATGCTTACCTACACAAAAATAGCGTGGATATAAGTCTACACACATTTATTTCAGTAAGCTATGAACAAGAAATAATTATTGTTGAACTAAACCATGCTTTTGTCATCACTGGCTTAGACATTGATCCCTGAGTGAGTTCCTCTGTCAGCTAAGCCTTTCAAAGTAAAGAAAATCAAGTAGAAGCCTCAATTTAAAGTGGTTATGCAATGCTTTAATATGTTTGTGGAAAGGAGAGAGAAAGAAGGTACTCTCAGTGCACCAGCTTCAGTTTAACCAAATCAGTAGTTGCACAATGAACTTTTTAATGCAGGTGTTCGTATCATTATGAATATGGTGTCTGTGCCATTTTCCAATCATCACTGAGACAGAGGCCTGGCCTATATCAGACTGTAAGACAGGTGGTGAGTCAGTGTAATTTAACCACTCCCTCTGACTCAGCCCAATTTAGCCTCATTTGATATGTAATATTAAGGAGCTACATATACCTGCTGTGATTATGGCCACCTTTACAGCTGTCAAAACACTATCCACAGCTGATGGGGTGGTGATACAGCACTTATCCCAGGAAGTCTGTTGCTCAACATATGATTCTTCTTTAACCCTTACTAAAAAACAACAATCCTTGTTGTGAGTCATTTCCAGGCTTCCCCGGCCAGCATGAATGTTTAGGTACTTTACATAAACACCCTCGCATGCCGCTTTGAATATGCTTTTTTAGAAACCATCCCATGCTCACGGTGGCTCCGGCAGGTGAAATGAACCTCACGAGCGATTAATTCACCAGCTTTTTTAGATAACACTGGAAGAATGCCTAAGGAGCTACAATTATAGTCAGCAAAAAAATCCAATGAATGCGTGTTATTAATTGTAATGACTAAGTTATTGACATGCCAAAACGTGCCGTAAGAAAAGTTGGCTTTGACTTTACAAAGTTAGTATCCAGGCTGTCTTACGTTTTGAGTCTGCTATTTCATTGTTCGCATTAATATTATTCAAATAATCTATTCAAATTATTAGAATGAGTGAATATTTCCACTCCTAGATTGTTGAGTAAGTCCCTGCCTCGTCCTCCATTTGTTTCACGCATTCCCACCTACGGCCAATTTAAAATCCCCAAACTGACGCACATGTCTTTGGACTGTGGGGGAAGCTGAGGACCCTGAGGGAAACCCACTTCACCCCAAGGAGGACATGAAAACACACACACACACACACACAATACCAAGACCTGAATTCAAACCCCAAACCCTGAACGTGTGAGGCAACAGCACTTCCCACTGCATTTTGTATGTAATTAAATATGAATAGCTCTAGACATCTAAAAATTAAACATGAATCCTCTAAGATGAAATGCTCGCATGATCTATAAAATGAGTTTCTCAAGAACGCTTAAAGAAGTGATTCAGCACTCTCCAGCATAAACCTGACCATACCGTCCCTCCCCGTCTGTGACTGCTTAGCTTTGGACAACTACAAACTTCAAGGACCATTTCAGCACTATAAATAAGGGTCAATGGAAATATGCTCCAAGAAAGATCATGGTGACTCCGGACAAAGCTGTTTTAGCCAGGTAGAAATCACACGGACTGGATAACTGCACCCGAATCCCCTCAAGTCACATGAGTGTGACACTGCTCCACACAAAAGACACATATTGCAGGGACGAGAGGGATGTTCTAATCAAGAACTGACTTCCTTGAAGCTCACAGAAACTGGTCGTACCTGTTATTTGTCACTATGATGCATCGATGGATTAACAACACAACAGGCCTCCTTACGCAATGGAAGGCACACCCAGGCCTCAAGAACAGCACAGCTTTTTCACAGCTAAGGAAAACGCAACACAACTGGAAGTGCTGAGTCAGTTACATTAAAAAAAGTTTAGCCTTTTCTATTGAAATAGTAATACAGTAAAAGAATATTCTTGCTTGCCAAACAGGACTAATAGTAATACACAAAACTTACAAACATTACACATATCTGCGTGTTAATGGGACATGGCCCTTTTAGCACATTAACAAGGGAAAAAGTGTAGAAGAACAGTGAGGCCCTAAATTAAATTCAAACCACAGTCCAAGATAAAATGTAATTATCAGCATGCCAAGGGCAAAACAAAGCTTTTGGTAAAGCATTGCTGCCTGAAGAAAACCATCTGAATTTTTTCTTATTTTTAGTTTTGTAAATCTGAGCACCCTTTAAATCCTGTGAGATCTTAAGGATAAACCAACAGTAATGCTCATATGTTTTTTCTGAGAATGACACATAATGACTGTTTCAGAAATGACAGGCCAAAGTGTACAGAAGATGTACTTAGTCATTTTTGAGGTGAACCATTTGCTTGAACAGGCTTGTCGTTGAACAATAATCATATTCCAGAAGAGACAGGACACCAGCTGGGCCCACAGATTTAAACTGAGGCCAGAGAAAGGAGCAACCTTGTAAGTTTCATTGTATTCTAGCCAAAAACAAGAAACTGACACTGCATGTGGTCCCACTGGTCTTGGCAGCCATTGCCAGTGTAGTACAAGTGCTATAAATTGACCAGTACCCTTGGTGTTGTAATCATAAGCAAAGGAACAAGTTGTGATACAAAATCAGCATGTTCTGGACTGCACACAGTTACGGATAAAGAGGATCTTGCTTTGAAATATTCTTATCTATGCTACAGTAAACATAAAAAGACACACAATTAAGTGCATGGAATCAAATCAGTCCTATTGAGCACAAGGCCTGTGGACCTTCTTCACACTCCCTACTCAAAGCGACAGAACAGTTTTCTTGCCAACCATGGTCACCCTATAATGAGGATCTTATGAGCCCCCATCTGAAAACGACTTTCAATGAATAAAAAAAAAATCACAGTGTACTTTTTCTTCCTAGTGTTATGTCTCAATCATGCTGATGCTCTTAAAGCATGTAACTCCACGCTAACATCCAACATGAATCTACATGTTTATGCAAGACTGCCTACAAAAGACTCAAAACTGATGAATAATGCATATATCATGTCACAGGTTGTGCCGGCTCGGTTACAAAACCACATTGTGATGCATCATGAATAGTGTTGCATAGTGTTGATGGAAGCTAATGACTGTGAAGAAATTTGATCTGTGAGCCATAGGTTTACAATAGTGTTAGTGAGTATCCCAGTAAAGATTGTTCTGCCCCCAGTCCAAACACCCCCCAGGGGGGGCTTGCAAGTATGACCCTGATAAGAGGGGATTCAGTTTCACAAATACAGGAAAACCTCTGCAAGCCGAGAGTAACAATGACAGGAAAACCGCCCTAAGAGCATGAGGAAAAGCACAAGCACTGAGAAGAGCTAAGACTCAAAACGTCATCTGGTTGATGCTAAATTGTGGTTTTAAGATACAAATGGAACTACTTCATATCTTAACTATATGTAAAATGAATGAATCACAAAGTAAAAGTCAGTCAGAACTATCAAGAAAGGTTCTGATGGACTAACAATGATGCTGAGACTGTGGACTGTAAGGAGTGTAAATATGAATGTTAGCCATGGCTAGCCTACAACTTAAAGAAAGCCCCAGCAGCTAGTTCCCAGCAGCTAGTTCTCCTTACTTGTTACATATGATCAGACTTACTTCAAGCTGAACATCAGACTAGCCTGAGTATGGTATGTTTAGTGATGCTGTTGCACTGAGCAAGACACTGAACTAAGATATGCTTCAGCATTGCTAAAGCTGTCACCCAATATTCAAGACACTGACCTCTGATATACACTAAGTTTCTGAGGTGGGCCCCTGATATTTTTTCATCTGAAAATAAGATCAAGCCACTGATGTTCTTAGTTTTTTTGCTTGCAACTAAACAAATGAGGTAAAATTGAGTCCAAACTCCAAAATTGATTATGGACCTAAAATCAAATGACAACTGACTTGAACAAATCAGGGTTTTGTTTTGACAAGTTGTTAAAATGCGACTGAAATGAAAAGAAGTTGAATTGGCGGTGAAGCTATCCTGAAACAGAAAGTCAACAAAGTGAACTTTGTTGTCATCTCAGTTTTATACACGTATAAAGTGAGGTGAGACGGCGTGACCCCAGTTTATTTACAGGCCACTCAGAGTAAATATATAACTATAAACTATAAAAATAAACTCTAAACTAAAAATAAAAATGTGCAATATGACACAAGGTCATTTTTAACATGAAACAAATCTGTAAACGTCAGGTGGAATGCAACCATACTGGATTGTTATCGTGTGCTTTATATGTGCAACAGATCAGCAGTGGTTCAAGAAAATATATATCTAGAAAATATATATAATGTGTTTGTAGCACCAACACTCTATGAGCTTAGAAAATCTATGTGTATTCCAATGTGTTTTTATATCTTCCATTCAATACTGTGATGAATACACATTGCATAGATTAGTCCCTCTACAGCTCTCTAGACTATAGAAAGACACAAGGGTACAGAGCAGATGTGTTTCTACTACGTGTGCTGCATTCTGTATTTGTAGACAAGGACACGTGTGCAAAACCTCAAGCCTGGAATCTAAACCACATCAGCCAGGTGGAGCTGATTAAACACATATTTTAGCGAGCGGTGGATTGATTGTCCCTGACAGCTTTAGGAGACATAGCAGAAGGAAAACTCAGATGCATCTGCTGACCTAAGGGCTTTTGCTCGCACGAAACTCTGTCACTGAGATGGGCAGCAATCCCGGCATGAAGGCGAAGGAAGTTGGGCAGGATTTCCTCAGGAAAAGGCAAAGATCCTCAAGCCTTTTCACACATAATGTAGGACGTTTAGGGCCCAGCTGATTTACTCACACCTCATAGTATTTCCTGAATAATTTATAAGAGTTACCAAACCATTCCTGTTAGTTACTGAATAATTCAAAGCATTTTTTAACTGAACATTTCATAGAAGTTACGAATCAATTCACAACTGTTAATCCTAAAAGTAGTTACAAACAATTCAGACGGGTTAATGAATCATTCATAATAAGATAAGAAAAGGACTGAATCACTCAGAACTAATCTCTTTAATTACTGAAAAACACTCATCTATTGCTTTAATGGCTGAATCACACTGAACTATTGCTTTAATAAGTGAATCACTAACCTAGCGCATTAATTGCTGAAAAACACTGAACTATTGCTATCATAACTGAATCACTGAATCACTATGGCTTTATTTCCTCATGTTGTAAGTCGCTTTGGATGAAAGCATCTGCCAAACAAATGTAAAGCAAAGTACAGTTTAAAGGATGAAGTATCCCTCAGGGAAAAAGTGTCACACAGAGAGGCCAGGATGTCTGGAAAAATCCAACCCTTTTGTAGGTTTAGGCTGCAGACGGCCATTCTGCAGGGCTCCCAGGGTTAAACAGAACACACAACCCTGCCTCTAAATTCGAGTCATGGCGCTTTGGCCACACTAGAGGAAGCCCATGTGCTTTTCTCACAGTCATCTGTTTGCTCTGCACCGTCACAAGCAAACAGTCACATGTTTGATTGCAGTGCGGCCGCGATAAGCTCTTACGTATGTGCACACAGAACACAGCGCTGCAGAAAGTCAGAAATGTTTGCTGTCCCCAAATGGGTTTTGGGACAACAGCAACATCTAGCCTGGTTCGTGGTATAGTTACAGTATAGAGAGATGTGTTTGTGTGTGTGTGTGTGTGTGTGTGTGTGTGTGTGTGTGTGTGTGTGTGTGTGTGTGTGTGTGTGTGTGT
>JBBPDE010226561.1:0-13031 GCA_037974605.1 Nannopetersius ansorgii | reverse complement strand
CATAGTTTGCAATATTAGTTCTGTTGCTGATCGGTAAAAATTAACATGTTGCTGCAGTTTCTCTGGTGTTTCTGCTTGTTTTCTCTTTTTGTCAGCAGGAATGGAAGCAGTTTATCTGTTTGTCTTTTTTTCCTCTCTCCTCTTATCCACCTTTCCCTTCCTTTCCTTTTTCTTTCTTTTTTTGTTTCACTTTTTTGTTCGACCCCCCCCCTTTTTTTTTATTTTAAGAGATTAATCTAGATTAAAAAAATTAATCTATGCCCACCTGTATAAACTACACTTTACATTTTGTTTAGTTTCTATGTATAAATTCTGTTTATTTTGTGCTAAACGATAAAAAACATGGAGGAGAGTGTTAACCATCCATGCTGGAACTAGTGTGTCCAATCCTTAATAAAGGGTTGGTGTTGTGACCAAAAAAAAAAAAAAAAAAGACATTTTCACACACACCTGGCACTCGGGAGAGCTGCTGACACAGGTCCAAGCCCAGCGCCGAGGCCCGCTGCAGCAGGTAACCCCACGAATGCATCTGCACCTCGTACCCCACCAGGATGTCCGGGTCATATCTACAGACAGAGGGAACCAGTTAAAAGAATGCAGGGAGTGAAAGGACCCACACAGAAACACATAAATAAATACACAGGACTGTGCAGAAGTCTTCAGCTCTGCTTTTATTTATATTTCGCTTCCCCACTGTTACACAGTGACAAAATACTGCACCATGGCTGAATGAGTATATTATCAATAAATTATACAGCCAGAATAAAATCCTGTTATCATTTGTTAAAAAGAATTCAAAAACAAGAGCTTAACGTTTTAACGTTTAGACTAAGCCAGTCACTCCACTTCTTTAAACATAATTTTGAATAGTGACAAATCAAATGGTGACGAATTTCGTTAAGAATTGCATCCGAACAGAACTCGTTTACACCCCCAGGAACCGTGGAAGCCCTTCTTACTTCCTCATGATGCTGCAGACTTCGTCAAACAGCTCATTCTCGTCAGCGGCGTAACTGACCTGCAGCCCTGCAATGCCCGACCTGACCAGCAGGGGTGCTGTGCTCCTCGAACCTACAACAGGAGGTACAGTTATCAACAATCACAAAACTGCTGCTGTTGAAACTGAGCTTATTCTGACTGAAGTGTGTGTAAAAGTTCACTCAAGACTTTTAACAGCATGTGTGAGCATTTGGCCTCAACCCCTGTTACACTCAAGACCTTCTACATCTCTACACAAAGGTCAACAGACCCTGGATTGCTTATAATAATACAGACTGTACTCCATGGGAGGCACTTAGTGTTACTGCGGCCAAATTAAGGAATTCATTACCCAAAAACCATAGAGATACTCAGGTACTGGATGGATACAGGTTGGGTACGGGTCACATACGGCTCGGGTATGGGTCAGGTATGGTTCAAGTATGGTTAGGGTACTGGTTGGGTATAGTTTGGGTATGGGTCAGGTATGGTTCGAGTATGGGTCAGGTATGGTTCGAGTATGGTTAGGGTATTGGTTGGGTATAGTTTGGGTATGGGTCAGGTATGGTTCGAGTATGGTTAGGGTACTGGTTGGGTATAGTTTGGGTATGGGTCAGGTATAGTTCGAGTATGGTTAGGGTACTGGTTGGGTATAGTTTGGGTACAGGTCAGGTATGGTTTGAGTATGGGTCAGGTATAGTTCGAGTATGGTTAGGGTACTGGTTGGGTATAGTTTGGGTATGGGTCAGGTATGGTTTGAGTATGGTTAGGGAACTGGTTGGGTATAGTTTGGGTACAGGTCAGATAAGGCTCAGGTACGGGTCAGGTATGGTTCAAGTATGGTTAGGGTACTGGTTGGGTATAGTTTGGGTACGGGTCAGATAAGGCTCAGGTACGGGTCAGGTATGGTTCGAGTATGGTTAGGGTACTGGTTGGGGACGGGTCAGGTACGGATTGGGTATGGCTTGAGAGTCCACAGTACCATCTGTCCACAGTACAGCGTGGTTCCTTGTGCCACTGGAACAGAGCCATTAATGTGAATGTGCCATGGAGTGACCCGTGCAGTGACCTGTGAAGTGAGCCTGACCTTGTCCTGCAGAGTGGCAGTCTTTGTCGATGACGACGGCTCCTGTGATCTGAGTGTTCTGGGAGTCTGGCAGCGCGCTGTCGGAGCTCAGGCAGTAAAATAAGGCACATATGGGGTCAAACTCGGGGTCAGGCTCCAGGTCGCGTCGAGTCCGTGCATGCAGCTCCATGCTCATCAGCGTCAGGTGCTGAACCTGAGAGACCAGAGAAGATCAAGACCAGCTTGACTGTGTGGGCAGTACTCTGACGCAACTTGAATGTTAGATCAAGCAACCCTTTCTGATTTATTTCCGTTAAATCGGCCTCTAATCCCTTTAAAAGCTTTTACTGCTGCACAGCAAAACAGCTGGACAAGAAGCTACAGCGCCACCTGCAGGTACAGAAGAGAACCAGTGCAGAAGAGACTGAATGTGCTACGGTTTTGTTTCCTACCTCATGCAGCGCTTTGGCCTCCTGCAGGTTCTGCATGCTGACCTTAAACCCGTAGGAGTTACAGATAGACGGACCCTCGATCTGAGAGCTGTCCCTCTTGGCTACATTCAAACCTGTGAACTGATTCTATAGGGAAAACAGGGCAGTTAAAATAACAAAAATCATAACAAAAGCAGTCAAAAATGTATAATTTACACACACACACAAACATGCAGTGTTTCTACACGAAATAATGCTAAAAGTGTCTTGAAGGCCAGACACGACCCAAAAATGTCTAAGAAGTTTAAAAAAAACAAAACAAAAACGATTCTCAAGATACTAATCGATACTAACATTTTGTATCGTGTTCGATATCAATTAACACTGGTATCGATACTAAAGTGCCAGTTTTGAAATCGCCAGGTTCACAGAAATCGCTGGCAGAGTACAACAGTTTTCAACAGGCATTGTAATGGGCAGCCCCTCCCCCGGCTACCTGGAGGACCCAATGTTTACATTTGATCCTCAGCTCCCCCAGATCTATCAAACGTGGCCGGTGGCGAAGCTCTCCTCCCTACAGAACTGGCATGTCGGCCGCGTAAACACTGACTTTCCGAGCCCCGTCGCTCCGCCCTCCATGGGGATCTGGAGCTATTAGCCCAAAACCTTCCCGCATTGTTCTCTATGGAGGACGGGAGGAAAGTGTTGTGTGGCTTTAAGTGCGCTGCTGAGCCGGCTAAAACAAAGCATTTTGCCCCCTAGCTTGGCCGGGGAAAAATCTAGCAGCACAAAATTTTACAGGAACCCTCGAGCGAGGCCAGTCGCGAAGCTCTCCTCTGAAGAGAACCGGCACAACGATCCTGTGAACAAACTGTAAATTATTTATTAAAAATTCCTGTGTTTGTTTTTTTCTCCCCCTGTGGTATCAAAAATATTACTGAGTATCGTGCACCATCCCTCGTATCGGGTTTGGAATTTCAGTATTGTGACAAGCCTCGACCATCTTCAACTTAAGGGACCGTTTAGGAGACTAGCTAAAAGGAGAATGATATTTGTGCCATTATGATTAAAGTTTGTGCATTAGCAGAACCTTCATCTGTGTGGTCAGCAGGACCCTCCGTAATGCGTCTGTGTTGCTGTTCCTCCTCTGCTGTGCTCTCCTAGACTTCGGCTCCATGTCTGCAAATAAACAGGTCAAATAGATTTCAAGAAACCAAACTTGTCAAATTCACCCGATAATTCTGTACTAACTGTACTTTGTAGGTCGTCGCCACCGGGGCGGTTACTAGCACAATAAAATGTGCAGTCTCATTGTGCTCCAGCACTCACAGAGGCTTATTTCTGACAGGCATGGACAAAACCTGCTGGCTAACGTAAGCAGTCACACAACCACACTTTCTGAACACATATTTCCGGAGAAAATTAAGATACGGCCACAAATGGGCAAATTAGCAGCTAAACAAGCGTTCACAGGCTGAGGTTTATTCCACAGTAAACAGTGACACGTCCTTCTTTAAAAAAAAAACAAGCACTGACGTTCACAGGTCTGTAATAACAATAATGATGATAATTAAAACTATATAGATAAGCTGCTAAGCTAATGAGCGAAAGCTTGCAATACAGATAACTGGCGCAGTTTACTAGGGGTGTGCCCGAAATCGTGCACTTGCGTCAGTGCACTGAGATTTAGTGTGTAGTGCGCACTGCTGTGGGTCAGTGCTGTCCTAAACGGAACACTAACGTTTTGCTCTTAGTGGAAGTGACGGACTCACATTTGTCCAGCCACCAAAATATCCGTCGGTTTTATCAGTGCAATAACTTTATTAACGTTACTCACATTTTTACCAACCAGCCGCCTACGCTTGGGCTCGCATTTCACTGTTTGCCGCCGTTGAAAGTTCCGCCCCCTCCGCTATGTGGTCAAAATGGCGCCCATTTAGTGCGCATAGTTAAAGCTAAATGCCGTAAATGTAAATGCATAGTGTGCATCGCTCTGCACGACGTTTTCTGGCTGATTTCAGTGCAGCTTCCGGGTTCTTTCTTTCGAGTTTTAGCTCGGTTTTCAATGTGAGCGCGCTACGCTCTAAAATCACCACTAAAAGTGCGCAATTTCGGACACACTCTAGATCTAGATACAGCAAAATGCCTTCTACAGGAAACAAATAATGTAGCACAACAAACATCCAAACAGCAGTTTCAATAGTGAAATACTGAAACGGTGAACAGATATGGGATACTCGAGTACCTGTCCACCGTGCTACTCCAAACTTGCACTGCTTTCTAAAAACTCTATAGAACTGACTCGGCAGGAGTTCTGTAAAATATTCCAGACAAGTGAAGATAGCGACGGCATGCAGAGTCTGCCTGGTTATCACACATAGATTCTAGCCTTCATACATGCACAAGAGTCACTACCTTCTGTTCCAAGAGGGCTAACGTCCACCTCAGGGTCACCTTTGCTTCTCCTCCTGCTTAAGACAGGAGTGCTATGGAGAATACAGGGACTGGGGCTGTCTCCATCCTTGTCTTTCATTGGAAATGGTGAGGGACTGAGAAACTGTCCTGGCTTAATACTATCTGGTGATTTGCAAGAGGGACTGATTGGTCCACCTAGCCTGGGAGATGCAGATCCTGCAGCAAGTTCCTTCCTGTCATTATCTGGATCCATTTGACCAAAACTCTGATCTGTAGTTTGCTGCCATGGTGTCAGGTCAGGGGAGTCTGGAGGAGTCTGTTTGAAGGAGTCCCCTTCTTCCTCTTCTTGTCCTTTGTTTGTGGCATTCGTGACACATCTCGTGTCCTTTTGGCTGTTGTCAGATGTGGCTCCCCCTACTGGGGATATATGAAGAGACAAACTCAACCCTTTCCTCCTGAGAGTCTGCAAGGCCGATACTCTCTTAGAACCCTCATCTTGCAGCCCCTCACGGTTCGGTGATTTGCTGTCTACTAGCTGAGCTTTGCACTGGTCCAACATCAGCTGTTTTGCACCATTTCTTTTCCTATCCCTCTGAAGGCACTCATACTGTCTCTTTGCATGAAGCCAAAGCTGTACCCGGTCCCGGCTTGGAGCACTTTTGCAGGGCAGTAGGATCACTTTCTGGTCGGCACTGGGAGATGGGCTCTGGTCCATTTGGTCTTTGGTGTATTTTGCGAAGTCAGTGCCCCGATGATACGACCCTGGACAAGTCATGGCTGAGAAAGCAGTTTTCCAAAACTGCAAACCCTCTTGAGATAAATCGCTACTGAACTCAGCCAGATCATTAGCAAGCCTTGTTTCCACCACCAGCCTGCGCCCACCAATCTCTCTGAATAGAAACATAAAGTTACATTCAAAGTTATTCCCGTATCTGGAACACAATTTCCCCCCAATTAGGCAGAGTATTCAGAACGGTGTTAAAACAAACATGCATCAAGAGAAGCTTGCTCTTACCTTGGCTTCAAAGGCGCATCGGAAGGATCACTGCAGAAAGGTTCCTGATAGGTGGCTTCCGAAAGTTCTAGCTCCAGCAATGTAGTGAGAATCTCTTCCCGGTTAGGTGGGGACATTAGGGGCTTGAGGATGTGAGCGCTCTTCTGAGCCTGACTGCCATTTCTCAGCTGTGACAGGGAACTGACAGACCGCGGGGAACTGCTGGGAGTCGTCGACGTGAATGCATCGTTTCCATCCAGCAGGTCCCCAGTGGGGGACACACCGTTATCCGCAAAAGAGGCTGAGGTAAGGGGTAAAAAGGGGTCAGATGCATATAAAAGATCACTTTTTTCACAGTGAAAGTCTTGAAAGTGACTGCCATGTAGTTTGCTCAAAGAGACGCCGCACTCTCTGCTTTTCAAAACCTTCTCAGAATCCAGCAGAGACAGAGGGAACTCGTTGGGCAACCCTTCCACAATGGCACCAGAGGATTTATCAAAGAGCTCAGGGCTAAGCGACCTGGGCTTCTGCCATGCCGATTCAGGCAAAGAGCCTTCCTCAGTTTTTAGTGTCTTTTCTTGTCTATTTTCCAATTGCACAGTGGAAACTGCTTCCTGCTTGACATCACTGAGGAACTTCTGAGGCAGGTTTTTATCCGTTAATACAAATCGGCTACCGGAATACAGACCAGAGAAATCAGCCTGGCCAACGGCATTGATATCAAAGCTGTAATTATGAGGGACCTCAGGTGATAAACTATCTTCAATAGAGTAACAGCTGTCAAATCCAGGATCGGACAAAAACCCAGGACTCCCATCTGAAAGAGGAGCTTCCAGTTTTAAAAGGTTACCCTGTTTAGCATTTTTGCCTTTCCTGCTCCTTGGCTTTGACTCCTTTGGCACCTGAGTTTTTGGGATCCTGGGCTTTCTTGGAGTGGATGAGGGTGCCCTTTTAGGTTTGGCAACATCAGAAGGTTGCTGAGTGGTGGAAATACTATCTGATACAACAGTGTTTCCACTCTTCAACTGCCTCTTTTGCAGAAGTTCCTTCAGGACAGCAAGGCCTGAAGGCATCTCTGGACGAGACAGTGTATCCCCGTTTCTTGGCACTGAATGGAGATCTTTGTGAGGTTCATCTGCTGCAACATTCATTGATTTTGTGAACTCAGGAGGATCTAATACAGATGTCGGGTTTTTTACAACTTCCTTCTTTTTAGGTGCACGTCGCCTGGACTTGCTAGATGTCTTTGGGGCTGTTTGTGAAAGCTGTATAACTTTAGGGGTCTGTTCAGTACCTGAGGGTTCCCCTTTAAATTCATATGGATTTCCATCATGACTTGCACTATCTGATCTTGAGCTGGATCTACTATATGTTATGACTGAGCACTGGTGTCCAGTAGTCTTTGCAGCTGGGGAGAGGACACTATTTAGAGACTTAACGACAAAAGGATTGGCAGCATTCTGAGAACTCTGAGAGTCCTGCTCATTTGACGCAGGTACATTGAAGCCAAAGACATCTCCAATGTAAGATTGACAGTCCTCTGACTTTGGTGCAGCAGCTGATGGCAGTGCCTGTGAACTTGGGAGCTGAAGATCCTTTTGGCCACAATCTGGGTGTTGGTAGGGCGTCAAATCATCAGATGAGGTCTGAGAGGGTAGAGGGTTGTCAGCTGGAGAGTCACCCAACCCCTCAACCTGCTTCTTTTTGCGTGATCTTCTTCTCTTCTGGGAAGCATTGGTTTCTTCCTTATTTTCAGTGTCCTTCTTTGGTCTTCTTGAATTTCTGCGAGGGGGTTTTGTCTGCACTAACTCCCCGGTCAGTGCAGAATTCTCCTGAACTGGCCTACGAGTGGTTTTAGGTTTCCTTTTTGGGCTCACACCAGAAGTCTTTTTTGATCTAGGCATTTTGTTTTTATTCCGAATGCCTCTACCATAAAGTTTGGAGGACAGCCCAACAGGTGGTGAGGCAAGACATGGATCACTATAAGGGTTTATCAAGTGATCGTTGCTACTTGACTCTAAAAGAGGGTCAGTTGGAGACCAGCATCGAGGTGGGGTTGAATCAGCGGGACTGGGTGCTCTCTCAGAGAGATAACCCAGCTCTACCATCACATCTGAGTACTCACTGCAGAAGTCATCGGTGTGGTCATTATAGCATGGCCAAGGGACAGGCAGTTTTGGCAAAGCCAGTTCTGTTTTCATCTTCTTGGTCTTTCTGGGCTTGCTTCCCTGTGTACTCCTTGGTTTTGGCAAGCTACTGATTTTACCTGATGGCGGAGTGACCTTGGCCTTGCGTTTGGGGTGTTTCTTTACCTTTGGCTCTGAAAGAGGGAATCTGACCGCTGGTGACTCCGGAACCTTGGGCCAGAAACTTTTCAGAGGGGCAAGTTTGTTATATTGCTCAAGCTTCTCTCGCGTCAGTACCACACATGGTTCGTCTGCCCTGATCTTGGCCATCTTCACCAACATATTCTTCTGCCCTTTAAACCTATTTATTATGATGTATTTGATGATGATTGGTGGCTCCTTTTTCGACAACTTCCTCTTTTTCTGACTACCAGTGAGGACACTGTTTTCTTTAAGGCCGTCTCTGTGTACCGCAGCCTGTTTGAAAGAACGGGGACTTGAGTAATCGCCTTCCTCGCTGTCAAAACTGAGAGCCTTACGTTTCGTACGCAAGGTATACTTGCTACCTGGTAAACTGGATATGTTGGTGCAAGCTATCTTGTCAGGAAGGTCTGTCAGTATGTTCTCAAAAGGACCCTCAGCGGAATCCTTGTCCTCGGCTGGATCAGACTTTGCAAGGTCTTGGGTTTCCATCTCAACTTGCTCCTCAGCGTCCTCATTTGAATGAGCTGGCGATACTGCAGCAGACTCCACGGCAATCTCACTTTGAGGGATTTGGGCGCTTTCTGTCAGACTTGTCCTCTTCTGGCCTGGCGGGCTGCTCCTCTTTTTGTTTAACTTTAGTCTTGACCTTCGTTGCTCGGGATGATCCAAGCTACAACAACCGTCACCAGTCTTACTCCCAACCTGCTTCTTCACAGGCCTTGAGAGGCAGTTTGAGAGAATAACACTGGGGAAAAACTTGTAGTGCGCTTCCTGCTGGGCCACTATGGTCCTTTCTGTTTTATTTTCCTGGTAGTCCTCATACCGGATATTAAGCTCCCCAACATCGCCTTCCTCGCTGGCCTGGCCCATCTCACCTTTTTGAGGCACCACAGGTGCAACATCCTCCATAGGCACCTGCTCAAAACTCCTCACCACAAGGTTCCTGCAGTCTTTCTGACCCTGCTCCAGCTCGACCTTAGAAGGACAGCTACTGAGCTCAGAGCAGTTCAGCGAAAAACTCCTGTGGTTCTGCAAGATGTGATTCTTCTCAGCATTTTTGACACTGCCATACTTTTTCCTGCTCTGGGAGAGTTTCGAGCTTTCAAGGCCCAGCCCATCTGGGTCTGGCAGGTTCAGGCCAATAGCTTTGCTCTCGCTGGTGTAGAGAGGGTGTCCGGCCACTTGGTCAGCACCAGGCTGGGATACGTTTACCGTACTGCACTGGATTGGGTGCTTAACCGGTGGAATGTAGGGGATCTCTTTATTCACCTTCAACCCGCTTAACTGTTCGCTACCATCTTGACTTTTGGCGGGAAAGTGCTTATCGTCAGGTTCCTCCGTATCAAGTGAGAGGGTCTGTCTGTGTTCAGGATGTTTGCACTCCAGAAGAATTTTAGCTGAGGTCGGGGGCTCTAGGTGAACAGTTTCACTCTGAAAGCAGTTTCTCCTTGCCATCAGAGATGAATGAGTTAGAGATCCTTTGTCGGTTAAGGACGAATCTGCAAGACGAAGCACAAAAATTGTTGAACGAAACAAAAATTAAATACATCTTCAGCCAAACTTCAAACAGTAACAGGTTCTAGCATCTCTTAACACACACCGCTGTTCTCATCCGCAGCCCCATCCAGTTGGGGGATGGACAAGTCAGCAAAAAGTTCATTGCTCCCGCTCCAGTCCATCTCTTCATCTGACGAGTCATTTATCTCCTCACTGGAGCTTTCGGTCACACCCTTTATGGCCAATCTGCAAAACGAGGCAGGAGTTTATTTTAAAAATCCAGTCATGTGTTGTGGGAATGACAGTGGTGAGAAATCTAAGCCTGATTTCATATCTACACTGATAAAAAGGATATTAAAAAGTCCTAGAATTACAAAATTAATGAATTGATTCACATACTGGAATCATATACATATATATGCTTCCAGTATAGATGCTCTGACTGCAGTATCTTGGTCGGATTTAAGCTGTTTTCAGGTAAGAAACAGTCGTGGACTTCTTAAGCACTGATGTACGTCGCTCTGGATAACAGCGTCAGATAAATGCCGTGAATGTAAACGAATCAGGGAACACAGTTTGGAACAGCTTGCTTGTGTTTCAGTGAGGATTATAGGACTGGTGTTCTGTTACGGTGTGTAAAATTCAGACCATCTCTGCTTTTAATCTTGGTGAAGGTGAGAGTGGGTCGTGCTTTTAGCTGCACGTTCACGCTTTCAGTGCCGTTTACATCAAGCTGCATGACTTCAGCATCTTCTTGCTTACTGTGTTGCTTCATAGTCAGTTTTAGCTGGGATTAGCTGACCATTATTGCTCCACTATCAACCCAAGACACAAAAACCTGCACTTGCCCCTTACAGACTAATGTAAAGGTCGAAGAGAAAAGCGCACAGAACACCACGTTCGCCGTCCAGCTCAGTGTACGGCAGGGGTTGTAACTCGGAGGGGTTTGTAAAGTTCATGGGCCAGTTGGGAGCCTAGTGGTTAAGGCATTTGCCCTGCGACCAGAAAGTCCGGGTTCGATCTCCAAGACCGCTACGCACCTCTGAGGTACCCTGAGCAAGGTACCAGCGTTTCCCCGGCTGATGCCGTATTTCGTAATCATATTCCAATCATTTTAATTTAGCCTGCCAGCGGTTTTAGAGGCGGGCTAATTCTCCGTGACCCACCCTGTATCAGCTATCAGTCTTGTGTCGTCTGTAGTTTAGTTCTGGACCAATAAGAGACGGAGTCAATATATCAAAGAATTTTGTGCCACCAAAACGAGAAAAAAAAATGCACAAACGTGACGGAAGAAGCATTAAAACGGTGACATTTAGGGCGTAAAGCTAGTTCAGACTGTCATAAATCGTTTTTAATACAAATTGTTTAACTTTAGACTTTTTAAGACGGAAACCATGTGGCTTTTATGTAAAAAAAAAAAAAATTAAAATCCAGACCAAAACTAGAAATGTTCTCCCGGACACCTGAAATAACACAAATCTCATCCTCAGATTAAAAATCCAATGCACCTCAGTATTATATATTAAACACTGGAACCTGCAAAACCATGACGGGAAAAACCTGCAGTCCGTACCGAGTTGAGGGTCCCGGAATATCGCTGTCCCATCTTTGTGACATCAGCATGCTTAGCTCCGCCTCCTCTTTCTCAAGCTCGGGCACCACCTCCTCCTCGTCGCTGTTGTACGGGCAGCTAGCACTTCTGGAAACTTCTGCCCCAAAGCTTTCATCGGCAAGGCTCTCCAGGAGGCCCACCATGGCCTGGTCCTGGCTGGTGTCTGAAAATCAGGCAAAATCTTGGAAATCTGAGGGTCCACCTTCACCTGATCTACACCTTATCTATCCGGGGAACGTTGATGTTGACTAACAGATACGATGAAGGACATCAGCCCATGAAATGTGGTGCTCAGATTTCGAAATGTTTCAGTTTCAGCAGCTTCTACTGATATAATGTCATAAAATCTGGTGTGCGTTCAAACAGGGTTGGGGTCAATTCAGGAATGAACTCACCAATTCCAGTTCAAATAACAAAACGGACTTGGAATTCAATTCAGTAGAATTCTGCCAAATTCCATGTAGGGCTGGACGATTAATCGAAAAGTAATCGAGATCGACATTCAGAACCTATAATCGGAGAGCTCAAACACTGAGACAACTGAGCAACTCGTCAGTGAACTATGAGGGCAAAAAAATAAATAAAGTAATCGTTCATTAATCGTAACCAAACTGCCCAGCCCTAAGTCCGTGTATTACTGTTTCTGAGCTTGTATTCGGGATTATATGTAGTAACTATGTTGTAATGCAGTAATTTTGGAAAAATGGGCTCTAATATAAAGAAATAAGTAGCAGTAAAATCACAATACAGTAATAGCGCGTGCATGATTTACAGTACAGTCTATAGAGGGGTAACATCTGGGTTATGTTCCAAGAGCACCCGCGGATAGTGAAACCCGCATTGTTGTGTTTTTGTTTAAAAACAAATGCCTAAAATCTGCTCCCGGAACAGTTTTATTTAATTGTAAACTCAGTTTAATGCATTACCCTTAAAGAAGATGGAAAGGTAAAGCTGGCCTATTTAGGGTTTACTGTATAAAAATAGGCATTTTATTACCACATCTGTTTTCTCACTACACGCGGGTGATCTTGGAGCGCTTACCGCGGGGATTACTGGACTGATTTACTGTCTAAACTCTACTGCTGACCTACAACTGTTAGAAGAAATATAAACAATGATAATTTGTCATTGTACGGCAAGTGTCCAAACACAAACTTAAAATGTGCTTTTTAATAAAATACTAATAGAAATCATTTAATGCCAAAAAACATCAGGTTTGAGGTTAGCAGAACCAAAAGGCTAATGTTGCGAACAGAGACTGGAAGTGAAGTCCCAGACCGGGTCGTCCTGATCGGGGCTGTAACGGCCGGCGTTTTAGAGGAGAAGAGGATCACGGCGGTGAGAGTTTACCGAGAGCGGCGGACGAGCCGGATCTCTGAGACACCGGGAGGAACGTCTGGCTGCTCTCCAACAAACTCAGAATCGCCTCCTCGTCTACAACCGCCACCTCTGCTCCTGTAGCACCAGCCCTTTTATTGTCTAGAGAGAGAGAGAGAGAGAGAGAGAGACAGAGACAGAGAGAGACAGAGAGAGAGACAGAGAGAGAGAGAGAGAGAGAGACAGAGACACAGAGAGAGAGAGAGTGAGAGACAGAGAGAGAGAGAGAGACAGAGATAGAGAGAGGCAGATAGAGGGAGAGAGAGAGAGAGAGAGAGAGACAGAGAGAGGGAGAAACAGAGAGAGAGAGAGACTCACAGACAGATAGAGA
>JBBPDE010226537.1:0-13032 GCA_037974605.1 Nannopetersius ansorgii | reverse complement strand
ACGTTTTTGTCTTAAGACAGAGCTTCTTTCAGGTTTGAAGATGTTATGTATTTTCTATTCAAAAGTAAGTTTTTAAAAGATCTCACAGTGTGACAGAGTTGGGAAAAAATAAACTAAGCTTTCTTTGTAAAATAATGACTGAGTGTGTTCATTCTATGTTATATATTGGGTTGACATAGAATCGCGATTAATCGCGATTAATTTTTCCCCGGATTTGCGATTAACTAGTTAATTTTAATTAATCGCTTTACAGCCCTAATTTAAACACATAAATGTGACCAATAGAGAGGTAGCGACAGTGTAGCTGGAGAAGGGCTATCAAATGTTATGCTGCAGAGTGTGAGCTATCAGTAAGCGTTATTAGCTATTAGTTATTAATATTCTAGCCGTCTCATCCGCGACTGTGACCAGCTGTCACTGAACAGACACCATGTTTGATAGTAAGGGGGTGGGTCTTGCAAAACAAATCAAACTGTTCTGTTCCCCTCGGTTGACTCACTACATTGCATGGATTGTTTAGCAGTGCAAATAAACGGAGCCCCAGAGTCCTTCAGCCACAGCTGGCCTCCATCAAACACACACTGCCTCGTTTGGAATGAAAAGTGTTGTGAGCTGCCATGAAACCCCACGAGCCAACAGGCAGAAAAAAAAATCTCCACAACCGCGAAGCTATGACGTAGTGCTAATTTGTAAGGCTTAGCAGGCTGCTAGAGGAGGCTACTGTTGGGCCTCTCCGGTTACTCCTCACCTGAAAGCAGATGTGGAGACAGCTGTTGTAATGTATCTGCGCGTCTCAGCGTCTTAACAGAGAATGACTCAAATTAGGTCTAAAAGGAATAATCAATTTCCCCCCCCTGAAAAGGATCTATTGTGAGATACAGCACAAAAATGACTCCTTATGGGCCTCAGTGGGGAACTGAATCAGGAAATTGTTTCAAGTTATTTCACTAATGCAGCAAACTAAAGCCAGAGAAACACCATCAATATGTTCTCTAGGGGTCAGAAAAAACATAGTTTTATTACAATAGTAATTAATTTTTAACAATATAGTCAGTATATTATAGACTGCTATAGCTGTGGAGCAAAGAAATATTGATTTCATGCTAAAATATTCAGTAGTTCTGGTAAAACTCCAAGCAAAAAAAATTATGCTATAGAAAAACAAGAAAAAATAACTTTTATAAGGCAAATACTGTATAAGTCTGTTGAAATATCTCAGCAAAGACTAAGGTTTTTGTAATACCCTAAACCACAACCAGATCGCCAGATTGCACAGATTTGATTTTTGTCTTTCAGAGTAAATACACAGCATTAGCCTTGTGCTACTAACCTTTGAACTTTTGGTACACATTTGAATCACTGTAAAACCACCAACTTTCGTTTCATCTTCAAGACAACACTTTACTGGAAATGTAAAAGGCTGTCTGCACCACAATAAATTTGCCTTTGTGACTGCTTTGATTTTATTTTTTTATTGAAAGACACTTTGTCTTTTGTAATCCTTGGCGGTCAAAAATAATCATTAATAAATTTTTTATTTGTTATAGAAACACCAATTATCTATTTTTCTAAAAAAAAAAATTGGGAAATACATATGTTTGTCTTTCAGTGATGTGATTTTTAATGATATGTAAATCAGCCACCTGCCATCATCTCGAACTCTGTGTTTTCGTTCTATCAGCCGTGTCGACTCTTCGCTGAACCTGATTTGGCAGCCAAACAGGCCAGATGTGCAGCAAAGTTAAATGAAGCCTGCATATTTCAGTGTAAGCCCATCTCAGGGGCCAGTCAGTGCGGAGGGCTTTAAGGCCTGTCGAGCGCAGCGGCCCGAACGAGAGCGTGCTGGAACGGTACTGACATGTCATCAACCTGCTAAATCTCCTACACATCAGCAAGGTGCTCTCCAGCTTCCTCCAGGCTGCTGTCATCACAGCCTGCTCCCTGAAACCAGACTCAGCTCTCTTACTGCTGTATCAACACCCGCTGGACACTATATTAGGAACAGGTGCACTTAACATATACTTTTGTATGCAAAGTTTATGGACCCTTGGTTAAATGCCCTATCTTATTAATACAACGTGGCCTGTGTAGAATTCATGTTTGTTTTTTCCCCCCAATATTTTAATCTCAGCTCAAATATTCTTGTAGAGGATGTGTACTTATTTTCACTTAGACAAGCAATTTGTTTCTCTGCATAATTTGTTACCCTGTAAGGTTAAGAACATCACTAGACCATCACTGAGAAGTTATTTGGGTGGTCGATCATCGTCTTTGACACTGACATAGTAGTGATGTGAGTGGGTTGTTGGAGTATATAAACACCACTCATGTCAAGACAGAACTTAGAATAGTACTCCAACCAAAATAAATTCCGCCAACAGCGTCATGTGCTTAGTTGACACTGTAGGCCAGAACTAAGAGACAGAGCTCAAACCACGAAAAGCAGCCTGAGCCCATTATTCCTCCTCCACCAAACGTTGCAGTTGCCACTATGCATTTTAACATGTGGCACTATTCTCTATTAATTTCAAAGAACTAATTACTAATTACCATGACACAGGGATTAAACTGCCAAAAAACTTACATTTTGACTGGCTTTTTCCCTCGATAAAAAGAAATAGGAAATATTTATGAGCATCTGCTGAGTATAAGGTTTAATTGGTGTCTGATCAGAAGGTCCTATGAGCTTAGAATATTAAAATAATTTGGACATGAGAATGTTCCAAAGGAAACACATGGAGCAGAGGAATGCAGGGCGTTCGTATCAGGTGCTTTTTCGAAGTACAGCCTTATTATGCCTGGCTGTGGGAAGACAACGTGCATTAGAACTGGACACTCCAGTTCCATTAATTTACACTAAATTTGTTATTACAGTACAAAGGGGGGTTTGTAATAATAATATGTTATTGCATAAACAAGTCTTTACACCTGTATTATAGGAAAACAAATGCATGCACCGGTGTCTGGCCCCTACCAATTTATTTTACTTTTAATAGTTCATAATAGGACAAACAGATTACATTCCTTCTCCAAAACGTCTTTATTTACACCTTGAATACATAATTTGAGTAATTAAATATTTGCAACAAGCACTTCAGCAGTTATAAATGGATGAATGTATTAGTGTATGTTTTTAATTATTACCGCACCTTATATACAGTTTAAGACATGTGTAACAGATGTAGATTCAGTGTGTATGGAAACTCCCTATTACATTACAGTGAAGGCATTTATACTGTATCAAACAGCTGGCTGGAACAGTTTTTCCTGAGAATAAGGCGGTCTCATTAATACGAGAGTCGGTCAGGCAATAACCACAGTCTTCATGAGCGCGGCTAAATTACAGCCTTCCTATTAGACCTTTCAAAAAAAGGGTAAAGACTATATTATTTTCCATTAACATTAAACGGCTTATATTTTATATCTACCCCACGCACGGTGGTTATGATTCTATGCAGCACAGAACAGTCAAAATTCACTTTTACACTGCCCTTTTCAAAATATTTTATTATCGCCCAGTATTAACAAAAGGCCTCTAAAGGTTGATGCATGTTCAGCACTATGCAGAAATATTTAAAACCCATTTAGCTGAGCAGTACAGGCTCTTAAAGGTTATGGTAGAATATATGCAAATAATATTAATAAAGCTAATAATGACTTTGTGCATGTCTGTGTGCTTGTAGTACACTGTAGTTCTCATTCAATTACTCAAATACCTAGTTCTGCTCAATCGATACGTTAAATTAAATCAGGAGCTGGTTTCACAAATTCATGCAAAGATCGGAGGTATCAGAGCGAAATCTGGAACCGAACAGGTGTGCTTCGAACCAGCTCACAAAAATGTCAGTACTTCTTTTTACTAAACAAATCTTGATATAAAGCCTTTTTTGTTTGCATCAAGTCTAATGTTAACTTGTGCTTTGGTGCCCAGAAGGTCCCTCACTGTGTACATGATAAGCGTTCTACCTGGCTGCCCCATTCAACACAAACTGGCAGATTTGTACAAACGTATTGGCATTTGTGACATCACAAATCCAATACAAAATGGGCTTCAAAAGAAAAGGTATTCAGTCAGAAAAGTTCATTTGCATATGCAGATTTTTATTTCTGCCTGATGTAACAAACACTGTGAGAGTGACACATATTCAAACCACAGACTGTGTCCAAAACCCCAGAAGGTTTGTAAACTTCAACCAAACACGTCTTCAAGAAACATTTTAGCCCTTAAATTAATATAGTGGAACTTGCCCAAACTCTTAGTACAGTAATAAACCAAGGAGTATTGCTGAGCCCATGTTTCCAGAAAATAGGGTTTCTTTTTACAGTGGGCAAAAGAACTGGGGATTCTTTCCATCAGTTCATTTTTGGTGGGAATTTAAATATTCCTTTCCAGTTTTGTTTTATTTAAAAAATGTACAGCCTCATTTACACAGAATCTTAGCCTTCATTTAGAAAATCAGCTTTCGCCGATATGTACACTCACTTTATGGGTTTCTTTCAGATCCCCATGTCTGATTCTTTTCTACCACTTCCCAAGTGATTAAAATAGTGAAAAATACAAAGGATTTACACGTATATAACTACATATATATAAAGTATCGATTTACATTGCTGAAGTTTAGAATTCAGTCGTCAAACCACAACCGTCCAATATAGCTATTACTGTAACTGACACACCGAAAGGGCAGTCATCCGGAAAAAAAAACTGAGAAAAAAAAGCAAGTAGGGAGTATTTTGCAGAGCTATTTGTATGGTTTTCACAGATGCGGGACGGGTCTTATAAATCCCACAGGCAAGAATGAGCCAGATGGCATCAGACCATCTTTAACCAGATAAATTATCCTCTACAAATAAAGAGCAAATGCAGAAAGAACACCCTGTTGATTACAAACCAGCTAAACACTCGTGATTACAGGAGACAAATAAACACACCCAGATCACTGACAAAGCATCGAGATAATGTCAGAGGAGTTTTCATACTAGTTATCTTCTCTGTATAATGTATGCCTCAGTTTGGACAAATGATGAGCCAGTTTCCCCAAAAGAGGACAATCACACTTCCAGATGACTGTGTGTACTCATGTAATCCAGCAGAAGTAAATTATTTTTGGTAAAATAATGCAGGTATAATTACAGATAATCAAGTTTTATTAATTTATTACAAACTGTCAGAATACTGGTATGTTACCCATACTATGCAACCCGCATACTTACGATATACATCATACCAGTACAGCTAACTCACTTATTCCTACAGGTGAAATACTTCTGTCTAAATACTCACTGTGGAAGAGCAGGTGAAATGCTCAATTAGGTACACAGGAACTCTGTCTGAATTAGATTTACACCCCCTAAATGTAAAAATAAGAGTTTATAGGGTCATCTTTAACTGAACAGGGTTGGTGCCATCATTAAGGCAAAGTGACAAAATGTTACCACCACACACTCTGCTCTATTTATCTGCTGCACTGGCCATCTAAGGTGGTACTTTAGAGCTTACATCCTGTAATTTCTCTGCTTTATTTATTAGTCCCCTTTACCCCTTAATCAACAACCATGACCACCACAGTCCCACAAGTGAGCAGTGGAGCAGATAAAATGGATGGATACAAAAATCTTTTTTTTCCAGTTTTTAATGTTTTACACTATTTGAAACGACTGGTCATATTTTGTGATAAATAAAAATGAATGTGTTTTTGTTTCTACTGTAACTTTGCCATTTTGATGGTTTTGCAACAGCAGCATATGTACGGTTGTATATCATACAAACACACGCGCGCACACACAGCTCTTCCACTATGTGCCCGGAGGATGTCCTCATGGCCTGGCTGGGCCTGTAGTGCTGATTGGTTAAAGTGCTTTGTGTGGCCCCTCATTGCTTCAGCAGGTCTTTAAGGACGGCCCCTGCGCTGGCCTCAGCCGACACAGGCACAGGTGTGAAGGTGGGCAGAGCGTCCGAGATGGGCTTCATGAGCAGGTGTCCACTCGCGGGTCCACTGCCTCCAGGAGCGCTGGGGGTCAACAGTGGGATGGCTGCAGAACGAGGAGCTAGAAACGGGCTGGCCTCTGCATTGCGCTTTCCAGGGGCTGCAGCACCTACACAACACCACCCACAGGTTTAGAAAACAAGAAAGGGTACTAATGGGAACTACTAACAGTTTGAAAGAAATTCCCACAGCAGTCGAACATGAAATGGGAAAATCATTGCTGCTTTCAGAGTGAGACTTTTGGTGCTAAAGCAGCTCCCACTGCACATCACTGAACTTTCAGTATTTCAGTACCACTGGGCGGCATTCATTCATTCACCAAAATGGACATTAATGCACTAATGAAATCTCTGAAAGAAGAAATTAACCAAGGAACTCAAGACAAACTTAAATGCACATCTTAAGTATTCTTATGCAAAAAACAGAGGGTCAGGTCTATTAAATTAAAATGCAAAAATGTATCTAAATTTTAAACCATAAATCTGGCCTTAGGATTGCGTTATAATTTAAAACAGTTGTTTCGTTGTGAAGACACACTCCTGAGAAAGGATTTCATATGATAAATGATTTTATTGTATAATACACTATGACTGTTATTACATAAAATTTTAGCCAATATGTCACTCTTAAACTTTGGCAATTAATTCTTAAATATTTAAGCTGAGATTTTTGGTTCTGAATTGGAAGTAAAGCTGATTTAAAGGAAATACGGGGCCTCAGATCTGCATTACCCAGCGAGATCTCAGAACATCCATTTGGGTGACCGTTTTGTTCAGAATGAAGTAAACACATATACTGGGATATTCTCACTGGATTCTACACAAAACAGTGTTTCAGGGAGATAGGACACCACATTGCAGATAATGTGGTACATCTACATATTTATTAAAGTTGCTAACTCTTGGAACATACAGTGCATGGATATATGTGTATATGGATGTTCATTACTGAACATGCTACGTTTTGACATTTTATGGCTACAGTTTTTTTATCAATGTAATTTGAACAGAAATCTGATAAAATATTGACAAGATGCTGTATCCAGTCATTGGTGATATTTTTTGAGTTGCGTTTTGTGTTAAAACATGACACAGTGCTGTGGTACCTGATGTGGTTGCTGTACTCCTGCCAGGTGGGGGCGCACTCAGGGGCTTGATATCATAAACGGGCAGTGTAGGAGCAGGAGCTGCCGGACTGGACTCCACTTCCAGGAACTTCACAAACATCTCAGAGAATGACTGTACAAGACACACACACAGACACACACACAGACACACACACAGACACACACACAGACACACACACAGACACACACACAGACACACACAGGTGGTAAAGGGCATGAGTTTAAGTAAAAGAAATCGGAGCAACATAAAGTCCTCTAGTTATTATAGGTATAAGCTGGAAATTGGATTCACAGTGGTGGTGGAGGGAACCAGACATCTGCCACTAAAAGTTCCCTGACAGAGAGTTATTACATGAAATGGTTATAAATACACCATGTGATGCCTGACATTAACAAACATGTGATAAGCTCTGGTTTCAAATGTACTTTCTAAACCTTTTCAAGGTGGAGGGATACATGCTGAGTGTTTTGAGGCAAAAATATTCACAACTATCTTGTTTATCTTGCCCAGTACTTCATCATCAATGTTACATATTAAAAACCAAGAGCTCACATGTTGGTTCACTAGTTTAGGTAATAAATAAAATGGTATTTTGTGTTGTCGACATTGCAATCCATGGTTCCATTTGCTACCACTGTAAAGAAATTTAAGTTGGGCAATTTCACACAAAACCCACTCAGTATGATTCTGTTTACATCTTAGCCACTATGCAGTTATGCAGGAATTTTGAAAGATCAGTGAAATCTATGCGCGGTTAAGTGAATGTGTTGTGGTGTGTGTTGAGGTCATGAGTACATAAGTCTGATGTTTGTGTTGTGTATGAGGAATAACTCACCCCATTGAGGTTTTGGGCGTGTGTGGGTCTTTGGGGTGTGTTGGGGACGCTCTGTACAGCTCTTCCACCGCCCAACCAGCCAGAAACCCAACCAGTAACCCCTCTCCTCCCTTCATTGCCCAACAACTAAAGAGAGAGAGAGAGAATGTGTATATAGGTCACTGGGACATGAAGGTCTGTGTGTTTTTGTACCTTGACAAAAGCTCTGAAAATGGCAAAAACATTTTTTTTGGTTACTGAGGTTGAGGTTGGAGTATAAAACTGTACATACACACACACACACACACATACATACAAACATATCGCAATACTAAAATAGGACCTAATCCTGTAAAGGTATAAAATCAAATACCACATCTGTGTGGGTGTGCGCCCTTTACCCATTTTCTAATATTATACTGACAGATCCCAACAAAAATCCAAAGTCCTTCAACTAGGACAAACAGATCCCAATATAGAGAATCAGGGAAACAAATCCCTCTCCCATTCCTTAAAACCAAACCAGAGTTTCATCATAACCAATACCAATGAACTCAGTCCAAAAACACCCCACAAGCCTGAGCGCAAAGGCACAAGCTGCATTCAGCCTTCTCCTGAGGACACAGTGCCACAGGACTGACCGCCATAACCATTTGCATTCAAAACAAACATTTTTTGGGTGGTTCTCATACTGGCTCTCAAGGACCCCTCAGACTGTCTGCAAATTTAGTCTAGAAGCCTTGTTTAATGCCAAAACTTTTAATTTTGCACCTGGCCAATGTAGCAAACAATAAACAAATCACAAATACAAGAGAAAATGTATTGTCCAAATAAAAATGACAAGTCCCTATCCAGCTGAGCTGATATGCCAAATGTTACTTGAGAATGTTGAACATTGTTTATTGTGTCAAAGAATTCAGCTGTGAGCACAAAACACAAAGTACTTATTGTGATTTTTGTGTTGATGACCCCATAATTCCATCTGGACATCATTGATCTGGACAAAAATATAACGTTTAGTAAAATAATGTAACTATTTCCATTTATGTTTCACAGATATTTGGCTATTAAATTTTGACTCACATCTGCGATTTGTTTATTTGCTGTAAGTTTAAATAGACAGGTGGTGATTCCATCATTTTTGCCAGGGGTTGTAACTAAATGCCTGAATTATTACATTCTCACCTCAAACCAGTGATCATAGCAATCTATAACAGACTGACTTCTTTGATACTGTACTACACACTGTTACCTATAAACACACCAGCAGGCAAATTTGGATGTTTGACAAACTTTCCTTCAGGATTTCTTTAGGATGTCTACCATTTGAAGAAGGTTTTAAAAAAACAGTGAAGAAAAGCAAGGCTCTGGAGTTAGTTAAGAGAGTTAGTTAAAGTCTCTGATCACAGCTGGCCAGTACAGCTCCAATGTACAGCTGGACACTGCTGGTCCAAAGCCAATCCAGCTGGTAAAGGCCCAGGAGGAAAGAAAGGCTTTTACTGAAGACCTGGCATGCCCATCTCTCTCTCTCGCACACATGCTCTTCAGGCTCTCTTGCCCTCTCCCTGTATCCTTCCCTATTTCACAATCTTTCTGACCATCTACGACATTCCATCCAGCTTATTTATCTCTTTAGCTCTTCTAGGCATCATCATTTCAACAGGTTTGGACAGTTTTCCTTCCTTCTGGGCCAGGCTGTATGTGTGTCTGTCTGTCTGGGTTCCTCCCTCTGTCTTTTTAGTTGAACGCACAGGCCACAAACCCATGATTCAAAAAGCAGGCTATTAGGAACAGACTACTAATATACCGCTTATTAGGGTTGTCCACTAACCTCAACATCTGTGTTTGAAAGCAACTTGCTTTCTAAAGCCAATATTTCAGTAACTAAGAAAGATCCAGCTCAGGCTTCTTAAACTTTGATAGGTCCACAAATAGTTTGTATAGGATCTTGTGCAAGAGCTCATTAGTGAGATCTAGGGCTGCACGATATTAGGAAAACATGCGATATGCGCTAATTTTGCTGAGTGTTACGATGGCGATATCACATGCGACAAGTAAGTAAAAACTTAGCCTTTATAGAGGTAAAGCTTTTCTGCTCTGGAATTGCTGGTAGCATAGACATAGTCTATATATAAAAAAATTAAATGCAACATTTCCATTCGAACATGTTAAAGAATTTACTTAAACAGAACATTTTAATGCCTCAAATAAAACATGTTAACCAAAAAAATTTGTTTGAAAATATTTGTTTAATAATTTTAAATCTTAAATACATGTAAACATAATTTAAATTATAGTAAGTACTTAGCCAGAAACAAACAGCAAAAGTAATCATCTTTAACAGTAGCACAGAAGATGAAGAAAAAAATTCTTGGCCCTCTTCTCTGTGGCTCTGGGAAAAACACCATTTATTGCAGTCCAGTCAGTCTTTCGCAATGTGTATATTGCACATCATGATATTGCGATGGTGGAAAATTTACGATATATTGTGTAGCCCCAGTGAGATCATAAAGAAAGGTCAGTGTTATTATACTTGCTAGTGAGAAACACATCTACACTATCCAATTTAAAGGCAATCTAAATACGTTGTTTCTCTCTAATTAGGTTAAGACTGGTCTTGTGGATAAACAACATTCAAATCAACATACAAAGCAGGCTTGGGGTATCTAATGTTGGTATCATTGCATTCCTTAGGATTCATAGACCGCTTGTAAGACCAGGCTCTTGCACAAGATGAGCCACCTGCAGCCTAACACAGTTTAGCAGAAAATAACTCATGCTAAACTGTGAAGAAGTTCACGACCAAATCTTTTGGACGCTTCCAAACCCCATGTGGTCCAAATATCCATTATTCCCCTCTGAACCAAAAGAGATTATATGAATATCAAACCATAATCAAAACACTCTAATTGGGTCAGAGTGGGATCCTCTGCACATAAAACATCTAGAGTCTTCATCCCGTTCCACAATGGATAACTTAGTGCGTCGTACATCATTCCTCCAAGGGCATTTTAGGTGGGTAAATGCTCACTAGGAATATGGATATCATGGAGCCAAACTAAATATGCGATTCAGGAAAATAGTGCTGCGCTGACAGCGGTTCCAGAAACAGCTCTCGAGCAAAGCCTAGAAACTGTAATCTCACTAATTACGCTCAAAAGCCCCCTAGAAATAAACCCAGAGTTTCTCAGTATCCTCCAGCCAAGGACAAAGGACAGAACACAGATCCAGATCAGCACAAAGCCAAGCAAAACTAAAGAGCACAAATCAGGAGATGGACAATAACAGTGTGAAATTCAATGATCTATTGGGGGATGATAACAGAGAATAGACCATAGGTCAGTATGGGCTTGTGAAATCTTATTCTTATTTTTTAACCCAATTTTCTATCAACATTAGTCATTGACAGTTCCCCATCCGTGGTCCCCCAGTCGATTTATAACAGGGCCGGCCAAAAATGGTATCCCAACAAATCAGTGATAATCGTTTCCCAATGCTAAACTATAACAGACATGGTTTTCAGTCCTGTGATACACAAAATGTCTCAACAAATATGCATAATTAAAATGTTAAATCTTGAGGACATTGTACTTTTACTTACAAGTCAGTTTTTACCCTTCCTACCCTCTATCATTTTAACACTGAAAATAGCTAGTAAGGAGCTATGCTGGCCTCAAAAAAATCAAGAATAAAAATCAAGAATAAAATGCACACTGATGATACTAGAAAAAAACCATAATTGTCACCATTTTACCCCTAGGATCTAATTCCCACCCAATAAGAGCACAACCAGTTGTGTTCTTTTCTATGGGTGGGTGCAACACTGCAGCGAAATGAACTCAACACCCTGCGATAGGATACAGAGGAGGATTACTGCATAAGAGGGTCAGACAAATTAGGTCTAAAGAATGAAGAAAACATGGAAGACACGAAGTATAAAAAGGATAAAAATGACTAAAGGTGGGGTGAGGACTAAGGGAATGCAGGAGGAGTTGATCAGAGAGAAAGGGAGAGGGATGAAAAGAAAGAGGAAACCAACCTTGTCCACTTCGTCTTGCTCCAATCCAAGCACGTTTCCCATAAGTTTTAGCACCTCATCGCGTTTGTTTCGAGGGGTGTGGAAATACCCCAAAAAGAGATTTTTCATTAGAACTCTGAAAGAGAGAGAAAGAGAGAGAGAGTGAGAGAGAGAAAAAATAAATATGATAAGGGAATCAGCTATACATGTTTAAAAAAACTACCAGTTGTTGGCTACATGTGTTGACTACAATTATATATATATAGGACTCACATTGCTGTTACTCAGCTATACTGTATTTATTGTAGTGTTCTGTCATCCCTGGAACCTATAGTGCAATACTCATCACTCCAGAGGGATTATGGAATGCCCATACTTGCTGTCTATTTACTGTCTGTCTGTTGTCCACTGTCTGTTGTAACCTGCACTCTGTTGAATGTTGTATGTTTCTCCAAGTTGCACCGTGGTCCATAGAGAAATGTTGTCTCATCTCACTATGTACGTGTACACAGCTGCTGATGGCAATAATGTAAACTTATGGGCTTGGAGAATGCAATAGGCCAGACATGGAAAGCTGATGATACCTTAAGGAAAAGGTATCAGGATGATACTCATGATGACTGATGAATGATAATTTATGAGAACAGCATCACACAGGAGTTCTTGTTCTTGTTTAAACACAGGATTCAGTTATTTTGTTTGCAGGTGTTTTAAAACCCACCAATACAATATATACAATACAGTATCGGAAGGTTGGAAGGTTCTACATATAGTAATTTAACAAATGAAGTAGTGATTTGGTTGGGAGGTTTATTTTGCTAGAAGGCAGCATGGTAGAGACTGAAAAGGTTCTGTTTGGAACCCTGCAGCTCTGTAGAGGGAAGATCTTTTTTTACATTTCAGGTGTAAAGTTCTGCTTGTTTTTCACTCACTTGTCCACTTTGCCCTCTGTGCTGTTGAGAAGGTTGGTCAGCTTTTTCTGGGCTTCATCCAGCATCTCTTGCCCCACCTCCACTGCAACACACACACACACACACACACACACACACACACACACACACACACACACACACACACACACACACA
>JBBPDE010226487.1:0-13035 GCA_037974605.1 Nannopetersius ansorgii | reverse complement strand
ACGCTTCATCAGGGAAAATTTCTCAGTTATATGGGAAAATCCCAGTGGACCTAAATCCAGATGTGATGTTGCGTGGTTTCACTGCTGACATGAAGGCCTCATTCACAAGTCCTGCAATCTGGTAGATTGAGACTGTTTTGCCGCAGGTTGTCTTCCTGGTGTATTGCCTTGGCACTATGGCTTTTCTACAATGTTTATGACATTAAAAATTAAACACGTAATGTAATATTCCATTAAAATATGTTTAAGACTAAATTTTAACTTATGCCTCATGTCTCACTTTCCCCCACAGCATTTGTCAGCTAGCATCATCACATGGATTTATACGTTTGTAGTTCATCAACATCATCAACATAAGTTTTTCTACCTGAATCAATCTGCTTTGGCACAACAGTTGATTATGTTGACAGCAAGAAAAATTACTTTTACATGCAAAAAAACCCATGAGGTCCTCTCCTTCATGGTCTTTGGGAAACGGCGAGGTTTAAAAACATAATAGTCACATGACCACAGACTTGTTCCCTTGCCTAGATACAGGGGGTGTCTCACATTACCCGATGTCTCACATTACCCCGCTCTCCCCTACCAGGTGAAATATCGCTACTGTCAATATTACTTAGAAACTGTTTCTCTCTATTACATGCAACAACATACTCATAACTAGCATTTGTGTTATTAGTAATTTGCTTAACTGCAAGTTATTTACCTATATTATAATAGTATCTATAGTTGTAACAATTGTTTGTGTATATTGACTATTTTCTGATAAGGTGTTTATTTTAATTTTCTTTGTGTCTCTAAACTGAACTGAAATTTTAAACTGTGTATAAACATAAAAATAAGTCATTCATAAAAATAAGTCATTATGTCAATAGGGCTGATACATTTTAAATGTAACATTTCTGTCAGCTTATTTTAATTCTTTGATTTTGTTTTCTTGTTTATAATAAACATATATATCAGTATTGTAGTCCTACCTCTCTCTGTCTCTGTCTCTTTCTCTCTATATAGTTTGTCCAGGCAATTTGCCATCAGGACCACTCACTACATCAACTGATCCATTTTGGTTGACTTTTATATCTTTTAATAAAAAAAATAAATAACGGAAATGGGGACTCGAGTCTGAGACTCGGACTCGAGTCGCACTTAAGTCACGCAAAGAAAGACTTGCCCTCAACGACTTGAGACTAGACTCGGACTTGGGTGTTGTGACTCATGAGTCATAACTCGTAAACCATGTTCATTTTATGGAATTATTTATTTATATCTGACACTCTTTCCAACAACCCCTTGTTTGCCACAATAGAATCTGAAGATTCTGAGTTATTAGCCTCACCTCAATATCCCATTACTTTTGTCCAAGGTAAATTGTTTTCGGCTAATAACTCCGGATCTCCGGAGGCAATTATGGAAAACAAGGGGTTATTGGAAAGGTGTCACCGAGCCCTATCTAACTGTCAAGTTTCAAATTTAAAGGGCAAGATGTATTTTTCATATTTAACATTTAGATTTATGATCATTTAAGGCAAATCCTCCCTGAGGGCAGCTCACAGCACACAGTCCAGCCGCCTTCTAAGTAACAACAAATTGTAATCACGAGGAGTGGCCAGTTAGCATATCTAAAAATTTAGAGCTCAACATTTAGAGCTCAAAAATCCCATATTTAGAGTCATCTTTTGTAAAAGTGCAACATTTAGTTTTTTAACACATTTAGCTCTAGCGGTTTTAGAGATTGGACTTGAGCACAAAGACTTGAGACTGGCCTGGACTTGATAAAAATGACTTGTGAACATCTCTGGTAAATAACTTCAACAAAAGCTTTAAAATAATATCAAGTTGAGGGGAATATTCTTAAATGAGAAATTTGACAGGAAATATGTAAGTCCAAATTGTGTTTCTGTGGTTTAGAAAACAAACAAACAACAACTTATTTTAACCCACTCAGATCACATGAGCTCTTCATCAAGGTCACCAAACTTGTGGATGTGGTTTAGGGTCCATTATGACTTTTATTTCACATATTTATGTGTTGTTATTTTTATAAACAATGCTGCTCAATTATTCTTTTTTGTACAAGAAATGATTATTATACCTCTTATACCTCTATACTTCTTTGCATTTTTGATCAAACACCTTGACTTGGCTTGGCTTGTTGTCTTAAAAAGGCTTTCCAGAGCATTGTTGTTACGTTTTTATAGCTCCAAGTCTGTACCACCTTAATGAAGATCTGAATGTGGTTTGAAAGGGCTGGGGTGAAGTTTTCAGGGTGTGTTTACAGGAAAGATTTGAGTAGCTTTTGTTTACTCTACATCAATACTTCATTGCATTATATTGTGTATATTTTATTCCACTGGAAGTGAAAATATGTAATTCTCTGTGCAAAAGTGTGTGTATTGTTTCAGATAACTGTGCAACTGTGTAGATACACTACATGGACAAAAGTATAGGGTTGTATGATCATACAGAGACTTTAATGAAATACATAGACTTTAATATACAAAGTTGGTCCTCCCCTTTGCAGCTATAACAGCCTCCGCAAGATTTTAGAGTTTTATTGTGGGAATGTGTGCACATTCATGTTGGATGAGAAGGTCTGGCTCGCAATCTCTGTTCCAGTTTATCCCAAAGGTGTTGGATGTGGTTGAGGTCTGGGCTCTGTGCGGGCCAGTCAAGTTCTTCCACACCGAACTCATCCAACTTTATGCATCTTTCTGCAGTCAGGCTGGAATAGAAAATGTTCTTTCCCAAACTGTGTTCACAAAGTTGTAAGCATTACGTTGATCAAAATATCTTGGTATGTTTGATTGTATACTCCTGTGGCAATAGCTGTGATTGAAACACCTGAATGAAGTGATGTCCCAAATACTTTTGACTACAGTTCAGTAGTACAGGCTGTATGAGGGACTGTCCCGTCATATTTTAATTAGTCAGTCCGCATGATTTCAAGGCATGAAATACGGTGTGAGGGTGAGATTATTTACACTGTTCTCTCCCAGCATGTGCAAATTAGCCCCTGTGCAAAAACGATCAAAGGAGTTCAAGAACTTCTCACCATTTTAAAGGAGTTCATGAGAAAAGCAATTGCAGTAAATGCCACACTGTATTTTTTGGGCTTTAAACCGTCCTTTGTAAACGTCAGCACTGTTTGTGACTTGATGCAGACATATGCAGTAATTGGACATGTTAACAGGTGCGTGAGCTGCTGTGACTCGACCTCCAGTCTGTTCTTCTGTTCTCAAATTTCCTCTGCCATTTACATCCTCAGCTCTATATGCGTTCTTCTTGGGAAGCTATCAGGTGGTGGCTAACGCCTGGTATCAGCATATGTTATTCCTGTCCCTAAGCTCTTCACTCTATTGATGAATTAAGTGCAGCGTCTTGACACTAATCACATTAACTTTGGAATGCGAAACATCGTCGCCTAAAACCCTAGCAGCAAAGCATGTTATGTTTCTAATATTTTAGGTGCAATCTCTCTCGCACCTTGTAGGGACACCAAATGTCATTGCCTTTAAATAGTGAGTAGTATTGTAAAATAATCACACTTTGAATAAAACCTGACTTGACTGGACCTTACATGAAATGGAATGAGAATATAGGAATATTCAATGGATAGTTGTGTAACTTTGTGGCTTTGATATCTTATAAGGAGGATACAGTTAAGTGTGAATCCTTGGAATGTAAAACCTGGAGCTAGCACGGATAGAGTGTGTTTCAAATGACATAAATCAAGGAGAGAACATGAAAGTCACAAATAACTATTTTGAAGTATCATTCTTAACAAACTGATGTTCCGACAAATCTGTTGACCTGCAAATCAACCTTTTTGTATGTGTATGAATCTCATGAACGTTGCATTTAGTAACAGTAAATAGTAAAGAGGAATATGAAATAATAAAGCACTATCAAATAGTAAGGGAACTTTTTAACATTATGGTTTTGTTATGTTCTGTTGGTCCTTTAAAAAGGTCTTTTCTGTCAGTTGTAGAGTTTGCTAATTGAAGTAAACAATGTTTGGGTAGCTAATTTTGCAATGCTGGATGAAGGCAAGTGATTTCATTGTTACCATAAAGCAAATGATAGCAAGAAACCTGGAAATTTACTCTGGCAGACACTTACATTCCTTCATATGTCTACACTATTTAGGGACTAGAGCGTAGGGAGTAGGTCACAGACTTGCTCACCTATGAATGACATGCACCCACAATCTCCACAGTCACCATGTGGGTTTTCTAACTCTGCCTCCTCCTCTAGCATCTCACACTCCCTCTGGTTAAAATGAACTGTCCACTTTGAACTCAGCCTGATCGGACTACCCCGTTTCGAGGTAAGTAACTTCTGTCTTTGATCAGTCTATTGACCCTGCAGGTTCAGAGTGACAGCTGAGATTCATACACTTCTAATAGAGCTTGGGGTCTCTACTGCAGTGTTATGGCCTCTTGTAAACTTCTCTGGTCTTGGGAGCTTTAACTTCCAGCGTCACTTGTCAGTGAACTACATTTCCAGCAGAAAGGGTCCTGACGCCTCACACGTGTCTCTGATCACGGTGGTGGGCTTTCACTGATTTATGTTGCAGTAAAATGTGACGAATGGTATTGACAGCAGGCACAGGCGATGAGTGCTGGAACGGATGTCTTAGTTGATGGCAAATGTTTTCTTGGATTTACAACTTTTAGTACTGTTCAACTCATCATGCGCACTTAATATACTTAAATATATATATATTTTTTAAATATACATATGCATATGTATACAGGTAATGTACAAAAAAACTGAAAAAACACAAAAAAACTTTGGGCCTGTCTTTCAGTGTGCGCACATAAATATATATATATATATATATATATATAGAAAGGGCATTAACACGCATCCACATTCCTAAGAAACACGAACTGGTTATGCATATTTAAATGTCTTTTTCTTCTACCTAGGTATAATTTCTGCTAACCTTCTTCAAGCTGTGAACCAAACCCACTGCCATCGACCCAAAAACATGGCAGAGCATTCAAATCACATGAAGCAAGACAATAAAGCCTACATGTCGAAAAGAAGCATCAGAAAGACCTTAATCAATAAGAGGCGGTATGTACCAGTGGAGGGTGAAGTCATAGCTGATTCTAAGGGCTGTGGCGGGACCTTTTCTCTACACGGTGCTGAGGAAACACTGTCCTCTGCTGGTTGTGCCACTGGAATTAATCCATTTTACCTGAATCCAGACACATGGACTGGGAGGAGTCTCTCTGAGACGTTTGTTGAGCTTTCATACACCAATGAGGCTGAAGCTGAATCTACAGATCAGGAAACTGGAATAGAGCAGGACCCCAGTGTTTCAGACGAGGAAGCAGCGGAAGAGGAATTGCCCAGCTGTGATAATGTAGAGGTAAAATTGGAGGTGGACTGTGGCTTGACGCCAGCTCCGGAAACTCTAGAAACGGCAGCCAAGGAACATGGACCAAATCAAGCTAATCAGACCTCTAGCCCACTTTTTTTGTTCAGTGCTATGAAGAAGCGGCGTGGCATCGAAGGGGATACTGAAAACCGGCCTTACAAGTGCACCTACTGTGATTGGGCCTTTAAAAAGTACAGCAACCTGTTGAGCCACATGGACACCCATAGCGGACTCAAGCCGCATGTCTGCGACCTCTGTGGAAAGGCCTATTCTCACCAGGGCACGCTACAGCAGCACAAGCGACTGCACACCGGGGAGAAGCCCTACAGTTGCCCTTTCTGCGATAAATCCTACACCTGGTCGTCCGACTACCGCAAACACATTCGTACACACACGGGTGAGAAGCCATATGCTTGTGAGGAATGCGGAAAGGAATTTGTTCGTTCCTCTGACTTACGCAAGCATGAGCGCAACATACACACAAACAACAAGCCTTTCCCCTGCAGTGAGTGTGGTAAAACCTTCAACAAGCCGCTATCGCTCATGCGTCACGAGCGCACTCACTTGGGAGAAAGGCCTTTCCTGTGCCCTGATTGCGGCAAGGCCTTTGCCGTGGCCAGCCGCATGGCCGAACACCGCAAGGTCCACTCTGGCTTGCGGCCCTTCATCTGCCATATTTGCTCTAAATCCTTCACCAAGTCCTCCAATTTAGCCGAACACCTTAGCATACATACAGGACTCCGCCCACACATGTGCTCCGAGTGCGGTTTATCCTTTGCCATGCCGTCCCGTCTGTTGCGACATAAGGTGACACACGCTGGCATACGTCAGCATGAATGCAAAAGCTGCGGAAAAACCTTCAGTCGCCAAACAGCGCTGCAGCGCCACCTGCTGCAGTGTGATAGCAGAGCCTTCCTGTGTTCTCAGTGTGGCGCATCTTTCCCCTGCAATGCCCAGCTTGCTGACCACATGCTGAGCCATGGTGCTGTGGAAGCATCCAGTGTCTGAACATGTGTCTCTGTCCTACTATTAGCACATTCATCCATTAACAAAAGACTGTCAGACTTTGAATAGAGTCTTGGTTTTTCACTTTATTCAGCCTGGCAGCTGATTACCGAGGGTAATTTGAATGAAGGTGAACCGAATCCAGCTGAGTTGTGGCCTGCCTTAATTAACAAGGCACATAGTGTTAGAAGAGGGAAACACTAATCATCTTGTATTAGTTACAGCGCCAATGCACATATAAAGGGGGGATTTGGCTGACCCTCATATCCAGAGTGACTTATGATCATTAGTCACAGGGACAGCCCCCCTGGAGCAACTGAGGGAAGTGTCTTTCTCAAGGATGGTAGAAAGTTGGGGTTTGGACCTGCAACATTGTGGTCATTGTGTTACATTGTGGCAAGTGTTACCCACGAGGCTGCTCCCACCACCAATAGCATATATGTGATATTCTATGCATATGCACATAACCAAAAAGCTTGTGAGGAATGCAGAAACGAATTGAACCCATATAGACAATAGTTTAATCAGAGGAACATACACAAACTATGCCAGTAGTGGGCAACTAAAACAGTCCAGTTTAGTGTTTTCTCTGGCCTAGTACACCAACTAAATCTGGTAAGGAACTCAGCTGGATGAGGTGTGCTTGAGCATGATAATCATCAAAAGAATCCAGCCCTTTTGGGCTGGGGTCCCCACCCCTGCTCTTGATTTCATGCATCAGTGTGTCTTAAAATGCAGGGCAAGTGCAAGCTGCATTCCGTGCATGACGGCAAGCATTTTCCTTGTTTAGTCTTTTTCTTTTCGTAGTCTACGCACCACACTACCTAACTGTCGGCACATTTTCTGTTGTTACATCTGTCAGAATAAGAGCAGGTGCCCTTTATAGCCAGTCTAATGTGTGTATATGTGTGTACAGTCTAATGGGAGTGTACAGTTCACATTGGTACTAACGTTTATAAACCAGCAACACAAGAATGCATGTTGAGCATGTACAGCTGAAAATCCACCTGCACTTGAGAGGTTTCCATACCAAACAGCAGCATAAGTACTGGAACAATTACACACTTTGCACTAGGTCACAGTCGCACAATCTCGAGCCATATAAGCATTCACGTGTAAAGGTGTCACTCCAGTATTTATGCTGACACGTTTTACATGACTGCTGTCTATAAAAATGCCATTGGATGAAAGGACCACGATGTCAGCATCAGCTTACTCACTAACGCACAAGGAACATGCAGAAAATGTCTTCAGATCTTTTTAAGGCCTCCACAGATTCTCAGTCATTACACTCTGCAGGGATCTTTTAGCTTGTTTGCTCAAATGTATATATGGCGCGTTAGCATCTGTCTTTGTGGGCATTTTGTGCCGTTAACATTTGTCTTTCTGCCTTTTCATATGGTGTTAACAGCTACTAGGAAGTGTGAAGATTATGTCAGAAAGCCTTAGATTACACAGTATGTTCCCAGACATCAGTAACATATCCATCACACTTGCCAGTGCTGGACTACTGCCTACTGTAATAAAGAGAGGACTCTCTCTCTCTCTCTCTCTTTGTTTCTCTCTCTCTTTGTCTGTCTCAACACATGCCAGAATTTTTATTACCTTCTGTTAAAGGCAAAACTGTAAATGCTGTGTGTTTTTGTTGCTGTCTTTTATCGTTTGTAATTCCTTTCTTATGTTTGGACTGCAACCAGCTACAAAATGCTGCCTTTTTAATATGTATTTCTTTTTACTTTAGATCCTCAGTTGTTTTGTGGTAAAGAACTGCATGTTTTCTATATTTATAACTTTTACATCGTAATGCAACCCATTTCTGAGCACAGGTCAGCAACGAGTATGGCAAGTGGCACACGGTGTTAAAATCATCCTCTAAAACAATCATGTCAAACATTGTATAATCACCACACTGCTCCTAAAGTTACAGTGCCCCTCATGAACTCATGAACCTGTGAATTTTCCAGGGGGCCCTTGCCAAGAACACTGTGTACATTATGGGATACCCCCCCCAACCTCCCTCCACCCATCTTGGAAAGTGTTAGTGTCGTTAAAAAAAGAAAACATACAGATTCAAATAAATGTACAAATCAAACATTTGGAAGTACACATAAAGTAAATTGTACAATTTCACAAATAAAAGGTATTTGTGGTCTAGAAGAGGATTTACCATTTTGTATTGATTAAAAAAACGGATGCATTTGTTTTTGCTTGATAAAAGCATGAATGTCATTTCTACATAAATAAAAAATGTCAAGAAAATGTCTTTCAGATTACTTTTGGCTGTAACTGCAACAAATAATATTAATGAACATGTACTTTCTCAGCCGCTCTCGTTCTGAAACGAGTGACATGGAATGCTCTAGTGTGTCACATTCTTGCTAACAGCTGGCCCTGGCCAAAAACAAGCCGTGCTGATTCATGGTAAAAAGAGACGGGCACTGTCTTCTTGTCAAATTCTGCTGTCCTAATTGGAAAACACTTGGAGACATTCCAGTCGTCCTCAAGCTTAAGGCACCTGTGATGGTAGCTGCCTGAACGTTGTAACAGTAATTACTTACCACAATAATAAAGCGACTGTTGTGAAGTCATTTTCCCTTTATTCGCTCCTGCGGGAGATCACTGCAAGCGGAAGCCGCTATTTCAGCAATACATTAGGTGTCTGAGTGCAAATGAAGCTGATATACAATACTGTTATACAATCGATTACAAGAATAGTAAACATGAATAAAAAATTGTCAACATTATATCAATTTACAAATCATACAAATATTTACAGAATACCGTTTTGATCATTAAATATTACAGCAACATTTAATACAGAAATCAACTAGAAATGCTTAGGCTATTATTTATACTGCTGAGCATGTTTGCACATTTCTATTTGCAAAGCTATAAAAAAGCTTCCTGTTAATAACTCAGATAATCCGAATAGCTGAGTAGTACAGTGTTATTTGGATACACCGCATGCCTCCACTTATTTTAGACTGCCTTATTGATCATAGTTGTCCTCACCTCTGTTTCTCTGGCGTCTCTAAGCCTTCGCTGGTGTAAAGGAGTGATCCTCCTCATGTCACATGGATTAGGTGACCATTCTGACATCCAATTCCTTAATACCAAGCATGAAAACTTTATTTATTTGTAACTAATTTAGTCAATTCTAAGATAAAGGTACAAACATATTCAGTGATCTTTTAAAGCAGTGGTCTTCTGTACCACCCTGACTTTAAAATGGCTCAAAATGGCCCTTATCCACACCAGAAAGTGTAACCCATTTTTGATTCAATTGCTACTAAAGCACATTTGTCCAAGCCCTTACCAGTGTTTGATACAGTTGACAGGCAGGTTGCAGAACTAAAGGTGATTCTGCCAATAGGGCATGAATTTTGTCATGTATTAATAGTTATTTAGTTGGATTTTAGTTCCATATCAGCTTTAAATTGGAAACACATTTTTTTAAATTAACTTCTAAATTCCTGAGTAATTCAGTGATAACTGCTCCCTTGGGTATTCCATGTAAATTACATCTGTGTGAACAGGCTTTTTAAGTTTGTATGAGAAATAGACTGGACATGGAGTAATACTGTCATTGAACAATTCTGTAGAAAAAACAGTTAAAAAATGAAAAAGATTAGAAAATCTTCAGATGGAACCTCCAAATAGCTCTCCTTCTCGTCCACCTCTTTGGAATCCTTGACATTCAAGAATATAGCTGATGGGATGCAACCGAGTCTGTTGTGACATATCAGGTCCCCCTGCACCCTCGCACCCCCCTCCCGCACAGACCCTCTGATCCAAACTCTCTCTTACTTCCTGTGTCCCAGCATAATTTCTCCACAGTCAGCTCCAGCTGCCACACCTCAGCTGTTCCTCTTCTTCAGTGGCTGAGGGGAAGCCCAAGTCCTTAAATGTTCAAGCTCACAGTGCTGGAGATATAAATTCTTTGTACTTCCCAAAAAATATGTGATAATTGGACTCCAAGGTCTTGAGTGGTGTCAGTTCAAATCCTCATAGAATTTTTTTCAGATGTTTTTGCAGTCTTAATTGTGAAGCTGCACTAGGGACCCTGGAAATAAAACACGGTCCAAATGTTTGTTGCAGGTATAGTTATTAATCATATGGGTTCATTATACACAAAAAAGGACTAAAGCAGTCATTTGCTTCACATTAAATAAATGGCCTTTATTTTACATTGTTTGTGTGTGCTGACTCTGCTCTAACGGACTGAACTGAAACTTCATAATTAAATTAGGCGCATACATACATTTATTTTGTTAAATATGTCTGGGGAAATTACCTGTGGCATGGGCCCAAAATTTTGACCTTGTGCAGGACCCAGCTTTTGCCCTGAAATGAAAGAAACCCTTAGTGAAGTCACACTGAAAAAACTGACTACAATAAAGGAATGGTGGAGATAAACCTGCAGTTATATACAGATGGAGAACAACACAGTGCAAACAATGCAGAATTGTTGCATAAATGTGAAATCGCAGACATGTTACACAGGCCATGGTCCCTCATTTGCTGCCAAATCACAAACACAATAAAGATGAACCTACGAGCTTTCCTGGAGAAAGGATTGATGTTTGCTTGAGGTTGTGATGCCATCATGGTGGAATAAGCTGCTGGCCCAGGCGGCATAGAAGGAGGCGCAGTTGGAGTGGGCATTGTCTCCTAAAAAATAAAATCAATATCAATACCTTGAAAAAGAAGCAGAGTTCAAAAGCAAGATATTTTAAGACTGCTTGCCAAATCCTGAATTCCATGAAACTCAGTTTTGCATTTACATTCACTACTAACAGTACTATTACTATATTGTTAGTATTAAGCGATAAAATGAACATAATATACAATAACTCTAGCACCCATGGAGTGCATTTCAACTGCAGTTTAACATGGTGTTACTTTCCAGAAAATTGTAAAAATAGACTAATAAAGTCTGTAGCACAAATGCAATTCGTGTATCTGTGCCTTTATTATGTATTCATTCATTAATTTCATCTGAAGTATCACAGAGGAAACAATTTGCTGAAGATTTTTGCAGAAGATCTTACAGTGCTACATAGGCTATTATTACAATTGCTGCGTTGCATCCGCTTGTATTCATATTGATCATAGAACATGTGTTTAAGTTAATAAACATTCATTTTCATTCACCAGGCTAATTACCTTGGGAGCAGGTTTGACTTGTGCGCTTTGGTCTTGAGGAGTTTCTTTAGGCTTAGACCTGAACCATCCACTAAACCATCCTGACTTGGATTCCTGTTTAAAAGAAATGGGAAATGAAAAGGTATAATTTAGGAGGATTTGAAAATAAATGTAGGTCTAGACCTACACAGATGCTCATGGGACTGGAACCATTATAGCGGTGGAGATGTGCACTTTTCAGAACCCCCACTTCTTCTCTCCCGCCCATGTAGATGTCTGTATAGGAAACTGACCCTAAAGGTTTGGAGGTTTGCTTTTCTTCCTAAATCAAGAGTATGGTAGTGTAGCTCTTACACTCAATGTTGGAACATGACTGTGAAGATTTGATTCCATTTGGTCACAAGAGCATTAGTGACATCAGGCTTAATGTTTAGTTCTGGATCACAAATGATACTCCAACTCATCCCAAATATACAGGATGGAGTTCCTTCACAGAACACACCTCCACAGCCCCACAGCCCCGCTCTAGAGGGAGCTTCATACCCCTGTAGCCACCTGTTGGTAACGTGGAATATGACCTTCATGTGCGTCCACTCCAGAGCATAGCGTTCTATCAGAAAGGCTTTTCTGTGGAGATCATACAAGCTGTGTGTGCGCAATTAGGCACCAGTGTGAGCAAAAGGGAGATCTTAATGTAGCTGAACTTATTCATTAAACGCTTTTGGACATATGGTGTATGTGAAGAGGACACACTGACCTTTTCTGATTTCTGATTGGTTGTTTCCTTTGTATTATCCTCGTATGGAGAAGCCCTATCCAGATGGTCATCGGCAGGAGAAAGTCCATTTTCAGGAGTGTCCATCTTGAAATATGACATACTTTCATCACTGAACTACAATATGAAAAAATATTTAACATGTAAAAATGCTACATATTTTTCTTACCATGGCTGCTTCACTGGAGAACTCATCACCTAGAAGCACAAACAGACTTGCATTGAGACATATAGCAATAATACTACACACTGTACAGCACTGCTATCATGAGTTTCAGTATCCAAACACTTCATACATTAACTGTGATAACCCCAGGGCACACGTTTAAGAAATACCAATATTCTTCATTAGACACCAGCATTATCCATCAAATGCCAGTTTAACCTTCCTGTCGTGTTTGGGTCAAATCTGACCGATTTACAACTTAAAACACTCATGAACATTGTGTTTTACATCTGTTTGCCTCAAGGCCTTATGATATCTCCACACTACGCACTCGAACATGTAAAAGTGATGATCACCTCTTTCATTTAATTTCCGGGTTTTAATCAACTTTGTTACACCCGTGGTGTTCCCGGTCGAAAGTGGTGACCGCCATAGAAAATGAATGGGTTTCCAGACTATATTCATCTATCAGACAGAAAACATCCCCATACACACCACCCCAACTCACTCACTCACACACACACACACACACACACACACACACACACACACACA